>JABANP010000343.1:0-55838 GCA_013115135.1 Perkinsus olseni
TATTCGAGCTTTCCAATGGGGAGTACCATTTCCCAACAATTATTTTCAAATCGGATATTGAAGTAACGAGCGTGCGGTTTCTGTTAAGCGATAATCAATTTCGTGTATAGATATTCCATTGCTGCTGGTGATGGTTGTATGGCTCAGTGGGCAGGTCTTGGATGCTTGGCATGCCCTCCTTTCTCAGGCGAGGAGCTGGTCCTGGGCGACCCGACCATGTACACGATGCTGCATCGAGCCGAGGTTGAATGGCCTTGCCTATCATTTGATACTATCCAGGACAACCTCGGCGCGGTGAGTAGCAGGATCGAATTTCGTGGCGCGCGGGAGATTTTCGTCCATCCTCAGTCTCGGAAGAAGTATCCGATGACCTGCTATGTCGTTGCGGGCACCCAAGCCGACACTGCCAAGAACAACAAGATTGTTGTTATGAAGTGGAGCCACATGTATAAGACGAATAAGGACGGTGATGATGAGGAAGAGGACGACGATGATGATGAGGACGAGCAGGCTGATGTTGATGCTAAGATGGACTTTAGGATGATCAAGCATGAGAATGGTAGGCCTGGGCGCCGGCGACAGGGCTTGAAGGTCATTGTCGTGTCATGTGGTTTGTCAGCACGTAGTGGTAGTGGGCGTGACAGTCGCGGTCGCGCCTATTACCCTTCCTCGCTATCTTTACAATGTATTATACATTATGTATAGATGCCATGTATAGAGTACCCTTATATAAGTGTATAATAAGCACAGTGGTTCAAGATCTGTCTTCATCGGTCTTGATTGAGACCTGTGATAGTATCCTCTCTATTTTGTGGTACCAGCTCGGTGGTCGGTACACCTGAAAATCTCGGGTACTCCCGAGGCCTTGTTCGTTTGTTTTCCTCATTGATCGTCTTTCCTTGGTCAGGCTGCATCAATCGGATACGTATGATGCCCTCGCCGCCCGGTATGGCTGGCGGCAGCAGCAGTCAAATCGCCGCTACTTGGTGTGAGGATGGCACAGTGTAAGATCGTACTGCATCTGAACGGTGGTATTATTACCTCTACCTTAGGTCCATGTGGAACATAGCATCGCAGTTGGCGTCCTTGGACGGTCGAGGAGTCGCTGAGACGAAGCCGCTGTTGTATACTATGAAGAAGCATGCCACGGAAGGGTAGTGGGAGTGTGGGTTGTTCTCTTATGAGTTGTTATTACATGCAGCTGAAAAGGCTAACAGTAGGTCCTTTATTGGTGGATATTGTAATTCACCAGAGAACTCAAATCCATGAACCCAAATTAAATTTGGGTTTCGGTGTCTAGCGAGTACCGATGATATCTGGTTGACACTGAGAGTATTCCCGTATGACATTACGCGGTCATCTCGTTTCTTGCAATAGCCAGTGAAACACAGAAAACTGTTTCAAGGCAGCGTTTTTCGATGCTTGACGCGTTCGCACTTGTTATCCTCAATAATGCTCGTGCTTGATGATGTAGTTTGATTATGATCTAGGGATATCGATGTTCCCTCAGATACGGTATGGCGTGGAACCCTCATTCAGTGGGCCAGTTCGCATCGGCTGACTGTGATGGCAACATGTAATACGGGTTGGCTGTTTCTAGCGGAGCGAAGTTTTGCAGGAGTGCCGTCTTCCACTGTCCGATTGAAGCCTTTTAGTTGAAGGATCGATTGTAGGTATCTTTGGAATCCTTGTGAAGGTGGATGGGAGCAGTCTAAGCTACCTAAGAGTCATCAAGGGAGTATCGAGGATATCATGTGGAAGAAGGCTGGTACGTCACCTCGCCTGGGAGTTGCTCACCACCGTCGGTGTCGCTCCCTGGCCATATCAGCTTTCAAGGAATGTGACAACTCGGTCGGGGGATAGCTCGCGTCGGATAGCGTCGCCCACATCGTATGAGGCGTTAGTGGATGTTGGGTACTTATACGGTGGTTGACAGCCAACAATCTAATAACTATCAAACGCGTCGCTTCTTGGTCCGTAGGAAGCAGGCCTTATCCTAGGTTGTGTGCATGTTTGGCGTTATATACGCTTCATAGTCATTCACTGAGCGTCTCCTAGTGGTTCAGTGATGTTTGCTTTTTGCTGTGGGACTTATTCGGTCAGGTACCGGTGCTGCTACTACCATGGCCACTGCGGGTGTGGACGGAACTATACGGTTGTGGGACATGGAGGGGTTATTCAGCTAAGCCGGGCCTTACTATCATGGCCCATGATACCGATGTTAATGTCATCTCGTGGAATCCTGAGGTAGTAACGGGAACCGGGGTTGGCGGCGACACGAAATTCAACTGAGTGCTTCGGAAGCGTGCTATCTGTTCATCACTCTTCCTCACTTTCGTTAAACGAAAGTTCGCCGTCTATCCCCTATCTTTCACAGTCAAACGAAATTCTTGGAGAAACGAGTAGACTTCGATCGGCGGGCATCACTCCTATCAGGTCGGCGATCTGCTCCTCTCTGGTGCCGACGACGGGCTCCTTCAAGGTATGGGACGTCCGTAATACCGGTCACGGCCCCATGGCCAACTTCAAGTGGCATAGGGATGCTGTTACCGTAAGTGCTACTGCTGCATTGTAGTTCATGTCTTCTCATCTTGTGCGTTGTTGCCGGAGTTTGACTCCTTGCTTGAGCGTGCTTCTCGAGCTGCTCGGTAGAACGGGTTCGTGACCGGTTGAGTCTCACGCGAGGTCGTGGCTGCGAGCATAGGAGTATCTATGCGTATCTTGCGACGTTTCTTACTCTCTTTCAGTCGGTGGACTGGCATCCCTATGATGAGACTCTCCTTGCTGTGGCCTCGGCCGACAATACCGTGAGCCTGTGGGATATGAGTGTCGAGGCTGATGACGATGAAGCACAAGGTGAGTTATTAAGCGATACTGGATTGGTTGGTATAGCGTTATGTTTAGGCGGCCAGCATCTCGAGGGTGAGGAGGACTACCCGGCTCAGATGATGTTCTTGCATCAAGGACAGACGGGAGTAAAGGAAGTAAAGTTCCACCCTCAACTACCTGGGGTAAGTCGGAGGAGTTGTTAACTGTCATCTCCGCGGAGTGCACCCACTTCGAGATGGTCTGCTTATTGTTGTTGAACATCAGGTTATGGTCACGACGGCATTGGATGGCTTCAACGTATTCAAGACTTGCAATATCGACTGACCAGCAACAGCAGCAGCAGCCGCTGTTAACGTAGAACTGCAGAAATCAACTGCCATTACCACCACCCATTTACCCTCCTCACTCTACCTGGAAACGTTTCTTCGCCTCTGACGGCTATTGAGTTGATGCTGCTGTTGCTGGACGCAGGCACGAGGGTGCATGGATCCTGTTGTGGCGTGCGGTATGGAAAGTCTGAAGGGCTGGTCATCGAGTCGGATTTTCAGCGTCCATATCGTTTGTGGTTCTGCATATACCTCTTTTGAGGTTGATGCCGGCCCAGACCCGTCTGCTTCTCGCAGCCTGCTCCAATCGGCTAGGCCGTCTGAGACTTAGTGAAGGAAGGCGTGGGCGGAGTGCCGCGATCCTGCTTGGAGGGAGCATCGGAGTTATGGGATGGGCCGCTGCTAGCGATGGTGGCGGCGGATCGAGAGCCCTGTGTGAGGAGGATACTGTCCGAGAAGCATCGAAGGTGAGTTGAGGGTGGTTTAGCTATGGTTACTTGAAGATCTGGAGGGAGAAAGGGTTCCTATTGCACGCGATGAAGCAGGAGTTGCTGCTTTTCTCTATCCAATCCGATTTCGATCTTTGGAGGGGAGAGGACTGTGCGATAGGAAAGAGAGTCAGCTCCTCTGCACTTAGTCCTGAGTTCAGGGTAGTGTCCGGCGAGAACAGGTATCCAGGGTCCACTCAAGCATCATAGGGAACTATGAGAATCGTATGAAGTTCTTTGCAGCGCCAGAAAAGGTGCGACAAACCTTTGAAGCCATTAAGGGAAGTATTGGGACTCTCAGGTCTTCGAGTACTACGCCTCGGTGGAGTGCTCGGATGATGATGATGGTGGTCGGCCTGGCCGATGGGCAATGACCTACTCCGACTTCATGCAGTCGATCATACCGTGAGATCATAACGTCCCCGGGCTTTGTTTCTGGCTGGGTTGGCGGCGCCGGCGATGGAAGAGCCGGGGTTTGTAATATTGTGGTCGGGTTGACTGTAGGTTTACCTTCCAGGAAGTGTACTATGAGGTGGACCCTAAGGAGCACTTGCGTGCGCTGGCCCTGTTCGACCTCGACGGTGATGGGTTCCTGCAGGTAATGGCTTGGGGGCAGGTGGTCGAATGGATAGGATTCCTAACTGGACTTCACGCTTTTATCGAAGAGTGTAGCGTGAACTTTGGCGAAGTACGAATTGTTGAGAATGTGGTATGAGGTGATTGGCATTCTGGAAGAATTTATTGACGAGGCTTCTTGCTCTAAGCCAAGCTAGAGTTGCCATGACCCGCACGCTCGGCTTCTCACTGGTCTCATTGGTCCTAGTCAGCTCTGCTGTCAGTTCGATGAGTTCTTAATACTGAGTGCAATCGTCACGACCAAGTTGAGTACGATAGAGGAGGTGTTCCGTCGCCTGAGTGTGGATGAGGGTTCAAAGGAAGGTAGCTTCCGTAACCGCTTGGAAGCATGGTTCCATGATTGTGGCTGTAGGAGAACTGTCTCGCAAAGGCTTCATAGAGCTCATGACGCTGTTGGTGAAGGGATCTCCTAGAGGGGGCAAGTGGGCCTCTGCCGGGGTATCAGCAGCAGTTTGCGTGGAGCTTTGGCCCCGTCACCTGCCGACAGGTCCTCCCAGACCCGCGCAAAGTGTCGGACAACAGGCCATTGGGGTCGATCATCGAGGGCTCTGCTCTAGTGGCGAGGCTGTTCCCTACGACGGAGGGGAGGCTCAGTATCGAGACGCTGCTGACCTTACTCAGAGAAGTTGAGGAGGAAGTGCTGTAAGGAATCTAGTCAGGGGCCTTCCTGTGGGGGAATGCGATCTCACCGGAGCCGTCATTCATACATGGTTTGTCGTTTGTCTCGCTCGCTCTAGGCGACTCCAACGCAGAGATGTCGCTAGAATCTGAACGGTCGAGGTAAAAAGCATATAGATAGGCTGACCAGCTCGAGACGCTAAAAGCCTTTGACTGCATACCAATTCTGTTTACCAATGCAAGCTCAGCACCACCACTATCGTCTGCAGAACCGAACTGCCTTCTGGTTGGTTATCTCGGGCTCGAAACTTATCAGCTGAACTCGCTATAATTGCTCGATAGGGCTCAGACAAAGGGCTCTGCTGGTGGTCAATATTGCAGATACTACGAATTTGCCTCTCACGGTGATGTGCAGGGGCAGGGCCCCACTGCTAGTATCTCGGCCCGAGAGTTCGCCGGCCTGCTCGTCGGCTTAGTCCATCCAGGTGGGGTGCCAAGGCCTGCTCCGAGGTAGCAGCAGCAGCCCCCCTCAGGTCGGATGGAAGCGCTGGCTAAGCGTGTCAGGGGACTTCAATGGGAGGGGATGAGGTCCGTTGCCTCCTTAGGAGAGGGCTGTTGTGAGTTGCGTGGTCTGTCCCTTCCAGTCGGATACTCTTCGGCGCGGTTAAGGAGTTCGATCGCTGCCTTGACAGTGTCTCGCAAGACGCCAGCCAGTCGGGTGAGGGAAGACAGGAGCAAGGGAATACGAGGATCTCTCGAGAGGTGTGAAGGGCCTTTCATGCGAGGGAGAGCGTCCTGTACCATCAGGAGTTCCTCACCCTGCTGTTGCGTCGGCGGAAAGGAGGTCAGGAGCAAATCTCGGAGGCTGATATCAGTGCTGTTGTGGATGTTCTTTTCAAGTGAGTACTCACCTCTGCTGCTGCCGACGTCTCCATTGCCAACTTTATATTTTATTATTGCCTTGCATCGCTTGCTTCATCCTCTTTTCTAGTGCCTCGAGTAATCAGTCGTCGTCTAGTGAGAACATGCGACCTTGTCTGGGTCCTCCGTATCGCTCGAAAGCCTTTTTCCGTGTGGTCCCTCTAGGGGAGTTCTAATTCGAGAGTTTGGACGAACTGCCGTGTGCCAGAGTGCTTGACAAGGACGGTAATGGCGTGTACTGGATGAGACGGAGTTCTTCGGCCTCCTACGGCAGCGATCGGAGAGGTGGGTGCAGCCTCCACCATTGGTCATGAGGTTCATGGACTTACTCCACACGTTATTCAACTGACTCTACCGTATCACAGCAACAGCGGTGTTTCTGTCCTCTTCTGTTGTGTCGATCGGGACAGGGTGGATCGTGGAGCGGCATCACCGACTTCTGTCTATGCGTAGTTAGTACCATCCTCCACCGACTGCGATGAATGTAGATGTGTCGCCCTCCCCCTTCCAAGGCGGCGTCAACGACATGACGGGCCTCTCTGGTCTCGCTACTGCTGATGGCAGTGGTCTGACCCGATACACCAGCGTGTGTCGGGTCAATCTCGGAGATCCAGTGATAGTGTCGGAGAGGGACCGGGAGCAGTCGGCGTTGGGGCCTGATCTGCTCAAGTATGAACGCAAGGAGCTCCTTCGGGCTTCGAAGCGTATCAAGGTGGGTGGACCCCAGGAGAGTCTGCCATGATGGGATATGGTGGTGTGCTGGTCAGACTAAGAGTGCTAGTAGAGCGAAGCAGTTGGCATTGCGAACGCGGGCGGCGGCAGCAGCAGCAGCGAAGCAACAACAGCCTTCGGTGAGTGTCCGTTCTCCGCCGGTTTTGGGGGTGATCAATAGACCCTGTCCTGAATTCCGGGAGCGCTCTGAGGCGGGGAAGTGGATCTTGGCGGCGCTAGGAAAGGCAGCCTATCGGGAAACCAGTTCGAGTTTCGAGTGCCTGTGGACCTTAGTATCGACTTTTAGGGGAGCAACTCCAATTCAACTACGGCAGCTGTCGCCCAGTCGTCAACGGTGGCTAAGTCGTCACAGCACTCAAAGCGGACATCGGGAGCTAGAATGCAACATGCCAGGATGCTCGAAAGATACGGCGATCTTACCAGATTGTCCCTAGAGACGCAGAGTCGGCTGGAGGACTCCGATGGCAAAATTCAAAGGTACGCTAGGGGATGAGGTGCTATTCGGGGAGTTGGATTTGTTGATGCTACTCATGATGTTCTTCATGGCATATTGATCACTAGCAGACGGCTATCACATCCGTGTGACTATGATCTCTCTTCACGGTACTGTTACATGGTAGGTTATTGAAGCGTCGGTCGGCACTGTCAGAGCAGCGGGTTCAAATTGATAAGGAAGTCACAGCGTTGCAGAGGAGAATACGGGAGATGGTGGCGGCTACTATGGAGGCCGCAGCAGCGGCAACAGGTGGAGGCCCGACTGCTGCACAGCCACCCACCACTGAATCTGAGTAAGGAGCTGGGCCCGCGGACCCTAGGGTCCCTAGGCTAGGGATGGCTCTCTCACGCTGCTGATGGAGGGTTTCAGTGACCGTATTGAGAATGGCTGCTCCACTGTGGGTATTCTCGCATTCTGTCTGCGCCATACCTGTTCTCCTTCCACTTCCGGTCCTAGTAGAGCAGACGTGTCGTTTTTGTGCCGGTCATTTTCGGCGCGTATGAGAGGAAAGTGTCCGGTCTCCTGAGGGACATCAAAGGGGGATCGATGGGCGCTCACTGCGGAGGATGCCGCTAGCGGGTTGGCTTGCATGTGTTGCGTGTCAGGGAGTCCCAGGAGACGGCGTCATCCTCATCCTCGACACCCCCACAAGAGCCGGAGGCGGCTACTGCTGCTGCTGCTGCTCCTAAGCCCACCCACCACGTTACAGCGAACCCTCATCTCAATCGTGCCAGGGCAAGACTAGGACGCCTGGCCAAGCGATGGCAGCCGACGGAGGATCGGGATAATAAGGTAGGAGATCGGGGCGAGGGAGGGCAGATCTTATGAATCCAGTATACGCTGGAGCTTTCGACTAGAACACTACTTTCGAGTGATAATATTGTGGGCTGTCAGGGAACGGCTATTAGTGTAGCGGTGAAGGTTCTAGCGGTGCACCTCGAGGTCTGTGGTTCTATTCCGCCTGACTACGTTTCTCTCAATCCGTAATTTCCGCTTAACTCGAGTTTTTTCCATTTTTCTATTGTAGCTTGAGGAGGACCGTGAGGAGGCCGAGAGACTGTTATCACAGCGGCAACCCTCACCCAAGCGGAAAGTTCGACCTCCGGAGATATCGATCGAAATGGCGAGCGCTAATGTGGATGACGAAGGAGATGGA
This sequence comes from Perkinsus olseni, assembly GCA_013115135.1. Lineage (NCBI taxonomy): Eukaryota > Perkinsozoa > Perkinsida > Perkinsidae > Perkinsus > Perkinsus olseni. Next base: position 8,203 of record JABANP010000343.1, read on the forward strand.
GATGAAGGCGGTGGTGGTGTTGAGGCTAGGGAGAGTGAAGAGGAGGATATGGAGATCATGACAGAAGGAGATGAATCGGAGGGGGAGGAGGATGCGGTGATGGATGATGCCACTGAAGCAGACTCAGGGGAGGAGGGCAGCAACGGCAGCAGCAGCAGTCATCATCATGATGATGACCATTAATGAAGTTCAGTAGTACTTCGCAGTAGACGAGGTACGTGAGTTGTCACTTGCTATCTTGCTCAATCTTGGTATTTCTCAGTGAAGACGACTTGTGGAAGTCGTAGTCCTCGTACGACTATAGAGCCCAGTAAGATTATTTAGCAGTTATATTACATACAGTCTGCTATCAAACTCGCCACCATCAACAGCAGACGCCATCGCAGCAACAGCCACAGGAGCAGGGGAGGAGGGGTCATTGATATGCCTGAGGCGATGATGATGTGGTATTACTATTGTCAAACAGCAGCAACACGGCATTGCAAGCACACCCATCCCCGTCTCATGCGTGCTTCTATCGGAGATATTGCGTTGTGGGTTGCTACATCATTAGTCTGTGGGGATCCCTGTGGTTGTCGTTCATCGGGCACTGCTCATGGCAGTAAGGAGAGTAGTACTGCTGTAGTGCTCCTTGTCAATACCACGTTATGGTTGAAGCATTACACCGTGCGACTTGTGACGGCCCTCGTTCGGTGCGACTGAATCTGACCTGTTCGTGTGAGATGGATCATTCCCATATTTGTTGGGTCAATAGGAACCCGTACGGGATAAGAACGTTGGCTAGGGTCGAGTAGGGTCCACCATTGATGATGAAGCAGTTTCGGACTTCCGCATCTTATCACTAATAATGGGTTTCTGTTCCATCGCCGGCTGCTTCGAATTCTGCCGAGGGCGTCGCGCCCGCTACCCCTCATCAGCATCAGGGACTGCGGCATCGGTCGTTGGAGGAGGGGGCGCCAAGCAGAAGCAGCTCAGTTCGAGGCCTTGCCGAATGCCACAGGGAGATGGTAAAAGTGGCAGTCGAGGATCGCTTCGCTCCGCTGAGTTTATCATATTCAGAACTCACAGCCTGTTTGAGCACAGCGCCATACAACCTCAGTGGAGAGCGCTGCTCCTCATTCCAGGGCGCGCTGTTGGTCGACTCCCGACATCAACAAATACCGTGGCGATATGATGTTTGTTTCGGTCGACGATCCTATACTCAGCCGAATGTAAGGCTGGCCGGGTGGGGGTGCAGAACCGCTTAGCAAATTACGCGCATCATTTCGCTGTGCGAAGGATGGGGAGTGATGACCTGGCTTTTAGTGACGCGCTCCCCTCTCATCGGGCCCGCCAAGAGAATATTTCGAACTTGGTTTTTTCGTCGTGGTCATACTCATGGCTTCGAAAGTTGGACGCATTGTCTCCTTGTGAAATTGGTATCAATCAGTGGTTGGGTGCAGCGCCTAGTAGGGGCCACCTCCCTTCTGTCTGACTATAACAGATCTCTGTCGTGTTGCGCTCGTTGTGATTGAGGGTTCCCTCGAATGCTTGTATCAATGACACAGTGTCATCATCAGGATTGTGTCGGTCTGTCTTCAACTGGGCCTCGGTGTCCTGGTATGTGACCCCGGTGATTTCGAAGCTGTATGGAAGGAAGTAGTGGAACCCTGCTGCCCGGCAAGGTGAGAAGCCCTCCATTCTCAAGTAGCAGTGTCACCTTCTCAGAGCCATCTTCGTCGTGTGCACTGATCGCCCCGGTTTGTGCAACGTGGTGAAGGCCAACAGCTCCCTGCTTTCGAGCCGCATCGTTAACGTCCATTTAGTCGGCACTGTCGAGAAGTAAGGATTTAGACCCTCGGACGTGGTCGTCGGAGATTGCCTGCTTCGCTCCGCTCAGGACGTCGCTGGATAACGAGGCGACTCGTCACTTCTTCCGCAACAAGGTCACACGATGGAGAGTGGCTCCTGAGAGTCATGTTGGCAATCATGTTAATCCACTAGATGCATCCGGCAGTGGCTGCAGGAATAGATGTGAGCTTAGGGTTGATCTCAACTTGCTGGGATGTCCGAACATATGCCCTTCGTCGCAAGGCTCTGCTCTGCTGGGGCATCGCAGTGAGAATGATGCTATGCTACGTTGTGTCTCGTGAAGGGTGCTGTATCGATCGAGGAACGGCCGAGTAGCAGTGCCTGTGAGGGCAACCTTCCCCTATAGGGAAGTCAGGGGAGGAGTTCTCCTATGCCCGCTTGTGCAGCCTCGGACCTCGCTTGCATCCTCTGTATCGATGAGGATGCCTTCGAGATGGGGATCAATGCGTACCGTTCCTAGTGTTGAGGCACTCTGAGCACCGAAATCTTCTCATGCTGGTTGTAGGGTATTGAACTCTGTTGTTGCTCAGCTGCTGGTAGCGGTACTGATAGCGACAGGATAGAGATGGTCCACCTCATCTTCGACCAAATGTTCAGAGACTCAGATGCTGCATTGGATCAACAGGTCCTTAACTTCCAACGTGAGTTGGGGGGAGAGGAGAGGCAGTACTGATGATGGTGTTCTCAAACGAAGGGAGATCGAGGTGAAGTGGCTCAACCTTGATTATCAAGGCTTGATACATTTAGAGAAGATTGGCTCTTGTAAATCATCGTCGCGATAATTTACGAGTTCGTAGATGCTGGGAGTACCCACTTGTTTGATAATTAGTTGTTGTTGTGGTACGAAAGAGAGTCTTGATTATGTACTGGAGGGTGCTTCCGGTTTCTCCTAGGTCGCTACTGTGTTGATGCGGTTATCTTCGTTCAGGGATAGTCGGTACTTTACCTCAGCATTTGGCCAGAAGTGATGATCAGCGTGTGAAGGATATCTGCAAAGACGACAATCCTCACGAGGATGCCCTGGATGTGCTTACCAGGCTGCATGATGAGGTAATTCTCCATCACGATTCGCGAAAGGAGTGGTACGGCGGCACGCATATTCGCATTCAGGATGCCAAGCGTCACGACGCTGCCATTCAGAACTAATGTCCCTCCATCGGGAGTATCTAGCAGTTGACATCCTCACATCAGGGCTGTCGTTCGTAGTTCCTATGAGAAAACTGTTATTGACACTGAGCTGTATGTTGGTGATGACCTTTTAGTGAAGGGCACAGCGAGTTTGTTTATTCAATAGTAATGGGGGAGGAAGATGGGTAGGTGTTGGGTTTGTATTAATGTTGACCGGCTACACATCCTCGCCTCGAGGGACAGGCTCTTCCGCCTCTTCCTCCTCATCATCGTCCATGGCGCTCGATCGGACTAATCAGTTTTATCAACTTGTGAAGGAGATGGACGGTAGGCTTTCCACTGCTTGCTCGGGGAACGTTAAGGAGGGCTGAGGAAGCTGTTCAGCATGAGGGCGTCCTATTGTCGGAGTATTTGCCGGTCGAATCGCAGTCTGTATACGGCTTCTTCGTCACTTCAGGTTCAGGCACAGCTGCGGAGGCAATTGCTGAGCATGAAACGGGAAGTAGTATCACCGGGGGGGACGGAGCCAAGTCGAGTGTATGTGGGCGCACAATGATGTGATTGCCTGCAATCGGATGAGGTGGCGCTAGTTGGATGACTTCTAACAGTGAGGGGTTGCGCAGGTGGTGTGGTAGGAGATTTTGACAGGGTGTATTGAACTTGGAGTTGGCGAGAATACCAGAGAAGAAACTGAATCAGGGCTTTTGTTACTTTCTGTGGCGCGCGACAGTAGTCATAGCACCAAACGGCCCCCAAGGACCCGTATCTCCCAGGCAGGAATCATAGAGCTCATCGCTGAATATTCAATCGTTACCGACTAGCACGCCACCGAAATCGCCCGCGCCTTCAGGAAGCACTGGTAGAGTGCAGTAGTAGGCAAGGAAAAGAACGATAGCGGCAGTTTAGATGAACACGGTATCCGCAGGGAACTATGAATGAGCAGCGCTTATATCGACTAATAATAGTTTTCAGTATCGATAACAAATGCATACGTAGGGAGGAATGTGGTATGGCGGTGGTCCTCGGTGATGAAAATCACGATTATAGAGGGTTAGGTTCGTCGGGAGCGGCCTCCTCCTCTTCATCGACAGCCGCAGTCGCACAGTTTAACAAGTATGCCAATGAGATAGGCGTAGACCTACATCAAACGCAGATGAAGATACAGGAGTTGGGCAGGCGTGAGGATAGTGTGCATCGCTCCGCTGCGAATGAGGATTCTTTCGTAGTTGCGCGGTCAAAGGGGATCTTTAACGATCAATCAGCACGGATAAACGACTTTACTGCGGATATAAAGCGAGTAGGTTGTTACGCAGTGGACAACCCGTATAGATCCGCAAATCGATCGACCGTTTCATAACTACTACTGCAGTCCCCCCATTGTCCCATGCGTTCTTCAGGATCTGGATGGCCTGAGCCAGAAGATAGAACTGTTACAGCAGCACGCGAGTAAATCAGCGGAAAGTAATAAGGTGTCATGGAGGCTCCTCTTGTCCATTTTTTCTGATGAAATTCTAGGAGGAATGCTAGAAAACTGTGATGAGGTGGTCAACGGGGGTTCTGGGCAGAATAGGTTACACCTATCCTTGGTGTTGTCCTTGCTTTCGTTGGGGGTTTCAAGGGGTGATGAGAAAGTTTATTATAGCTTCTTGTTCGATCGCGCGGGCTGACCAGTCACTTTGTATCCAGGTAAGCAGGCTCTGGCCCACACAAGTGGTATAGTGAAGACGCTTCAGACGAGGTGCGTATCTCCGACGAGCTCTCCGATCGACCTTCATTTCTCATCAGATTGATGGGCCTCACTAAGGACTTTAAGGATGTGCTAGAACTCCGTACTAAGACACTACAACAGCAAGACAGGAGGTAATGATAATACCGATCTCGAAGGAGCTGCAACGTATCCTGTGCTAGGCGAAACATGTACGCATTTTCATCATCGAACCCCTTCCAGCAAAGAGGAGGTGAGAGCGTCCCCCCTCAACTGCCCGGTGGTTAGTTCCCATAATTTGGCCCCACCAACTGCGCAATCGCTCATCCCGTAGCATGGTGTGGCTCTTCTCAAGGCACGGAGATGACCGATGCATCATCTTTCAAGGGCGGTCCACCTAGTGGTTTTGACATTGAGGGTGGCCGAGAGGAGCAGGAGCAGATGCTGCAGGGCCCTGGATACTTGAACGCCCGAGCTAACGCTGTACAGGCAGTGCAAAGGACCATTGGTAATACATACTGATAGTCAGGCCCAAGGCTCGGTTTGTGGGGGGTACTAATGATTCTTCTAGTGGAGAGTTGCCTCGAGTAGCGCCATCTTCTGTCATGACGCTCTCTCAGGGGAACTGGGCCAAATGTTCCAGAAGGTGTCCTCGATGGTGTACGAACAAGATGAGATGATTATGCGGATAGATTCAGATGTTGATGACACTATGGGCCATCTCAATGAGGGACAGAACCAACTGCTCAAGTGAGACGCGTTATGATAGCGTCGGTTGCCTGTCTAGTAAAGGAGACCGTCGCGACTTGGGATCTTACGGTTCCTATTTTGCAGGTACTTCCACAGTATATCGGGCAATCGATCGTTGATACTGAAGATCTTCGCTATACTTATATGTTTTGTTATATTTTTTGTTCTATTCTTGGCTTAGTTCATCGCCGATAGAAGGGTACATTTACAACGGAGCTGTGACTTCTCTACCATTCGTCCGCGTTGAGTTTCATAGTGGCCCATCAGCAGATTCGTAGGGGGTCGGATAATGATACTACGGTTTTGGCCGTCACTTCATCTTATGAGGAAGGCTTGTAGTGGCTTGTCGTGAAGTGCAGTGGTCAACCTAAGATGGGATTTCATACCGTGTTAGGTTGGCTACTACCTGTAAATTGCCTCCTCTCTCAATGGCTGCCGCTGCTGATGAATCTTCCCCCCGTCGTCACCGTGGCGGTGGGATGAGCCGGAGTAAGAAGGGTCGGGAGTACGACAGAGCGTGGTATGATGATGAGGAGGGTGGAGCTGCTCACAGCTCTTATCTTGGGGTCACGGATGAGAGTAATGAGAAACGCTGGGCTGAGAAGGAGGAGAGGTACTAATTACACGGGGCTTTACCACCGCTTCATGCCATGGACTCTTCGGTTATACGTCACGATTCAGATACCGTCAAGATCAGGAGAAGAATCGTCTCACTCGACAGCCTCGGATGTCGGTCCAAAGTCGTGCTAGTAATAACCGCACATCTATGGGGGGAGGGTAGCTCTTCCGTACGCCATAGGGAATATATCGACCTCCCAGGCAGGGGGGACGCTGGGAGATCCACCGGTCTATATATACACGAACAAAAAGATCGTTGAGAAAATACAAATCGTCTTAGTACAACGGTGGTAGTACCGAGAAAGTCGAAGTTTCACTTTAGTAGCAGTAGTACAACTCAGTGTGTCGTGTACATTTTGACCCTGATGATTATGAACGGAACGTTAGTTTGTCCCCCGACGACTTTGTGGTTCAGGGAATCGAGATGGTGATGCTTGGGAGCTAAGTCGATTGGCACAGGCAGGATTCTCATTTCGAAAGGAGATGGCGGAGAATGTGTAGGCCAGATGGTGCGCAAAGGGGAGAATCCTAATTGAGGTATCTCTCGTCAGGGGTGACCTAACAACCGATGACACCGGAGAACGTCAAGCTGTTGTTGTACGGAACTACAGGCCGCCTTTCCTCGATGTAAGGGGGGACGTGAAGTCTCGCGGTAAGAGACTGTTGTGATAATATGCGTTACGGTGTAACAGGAATATGCAGCCTCCGCAGGAAAATTCGTTGTCTGCCGAAATTGCACAAGTTTACCCTCAGTTATACGAGAGTGGCACTGCCTAGTACTGATTCCCGGTGCTGACTCCGTATGCCTTGGGTGGGTCGGTTACCTGTCGTTTGACGTTTCAGAGGATCCCGAAACTAAAGCCATTTTAGCACGAATGATTTAGTTTTTACTCGCTAATAATTACTCGCATGTCGGACAGATTACCCGGCTTGGATGAAGAAGACTGTGTAGCGCCCTGTAGGGTGGGCTCGGTAGCCACGGATGAGTTGGACCTTTCTCCACTATTGGCGGACCACCACGGCGCCCCACTAATCAGAACATGTTGCAGTGCGCGATGGGTCGCAGTCACGGTAACCCTGCGGCCTATGCCTTTTATGCCCCCTCCACCGCGAACACCACTGAGTGTCAGTGACCGATATATCGCCAGTGAGTGAATAATCGACTCCGGCTCGCCCGCCGTGTACGCTCACGCCAGCTCCCGACTCGGGAGTTCCGAGTGCTGCTCTCGCCCTACGCGGACATAGCTACTCGATGCAGTCCCTTCACATCGCTCTCATAACTTGGTCGGGCAGTAGGCGGAACTTAGTATTGTTCGAGCTAGCGAGCCTCCGCTTCGAGAGAACCCGGACCAGAAATGCATGCCCCTCAATGGATGCCTCTGATGACTGCATTCTGCAAGATCCAGAATGGTTGACTGGACGACTGCACTAACGAATGGAAACGTTCCATCAGCAACTATTGTTCCGGGGGAAACTAGGCGGCAGTTTGGGCACCAACTTTTAAGAAAAGGCATCAATCGTGGTTCTCCCAGGAGATGAAGCGATATTCTGCGGGTTATGTAGGACGACAACGAGCTATCGACTGGCTGGACGAGCTACCTACGACAGGGTTGGCTGGCCCCTCTTGCTGATGTGTATCTTCGCCGCAGACGCTGCGAAGATGCACGAAGCATCTACAGCTAGTTGTGATTGCTGGTCCATCATTGAAAGGACGGCGAGCGGCCGAAGTGATCACAAGTAGGCCCGCCGGCCTATCAGTGAACTTTCTCTCCGGTGATTGCGGCGAGTAATTGTTAAACTCGGAGGTTTTATCTATGAGTTGAGTAAGTACCGTGTACCGTATTCAAGTATCGCACCGGGCTGACCGCCTAGGCAGAAGTGACGATCCTGTCTATTAGGCGGATTTCACCCGACTGCAGATATTAGTTTGGCCTCCGACTGGGTACGGTTTGGTCATGTACCTTCCGTACGTCGCGCATTCCACTCGCCAATTGTGAGGCTCTGAACTGAACTTACTCCCTAGTCGACCTTTGACAGGGACCGCGGGAGAAGTAGTACGCTTGGCTTGTAAGTCCGCTAACTGGAGCGTTTCCCTCGGGTGCCACCATGCGTTATGCATGGGAGATGTATAATATGTACAGTATGTCCATGCAGCTACCTCAACTTGCGGGCAGCTGTGCACTTAGAGGACATCACACAAATGGCTAATGCAGAAATAGATCCTCGGGAGGGTAGCTCGTCACGCCGTGTGTTCCTTTATATTCACTCCGGTGTTGTGTATTTGGATTGGGCGCTTCAAACGGTGCTCGCTCCGTCTCCAGTTCTCTCTGCTGACTGCTCTTATCATTGTTTAGGAATCAGTAATCTTACTTTCGGCGCGAAAATCGAAAATTTCACACGCACAGCCCTCGTCAAGGTGTGTTGCGCGTGGGTTCATCCTCCTCCTTGTTTCAGGGCCGAGTGCAATTCAGTTTTCAATTGGAGCCGGTGTCAGTGGTCAAAGACCCGACGGCAGATCTTCCTACCCTTGCGAAGAAAGGCTCCAGAGCCATGGTAGGCATCTCTTTGCGCTGCGTCGCTCCGCTAAATAGGTGGAACTTTTCAGAGGCATCTGAAGGAGACTCAGGATAAGACTAAGATGCGTGAGAGGTTCTGGGAGGTGAGCCCTGCTTAGCCATATGACGTAGCCATATGCGCGTTGTCGGCCCTATGATGTTCTAGTAGTATTGTGAGCAGCGAACCCTTGTGCCGGTGCTGTACATTCTTCGTGTCACCGAAAACCATTCAGGTTGCGGGGTCAAAAATTGGTGAAGTTATGGGAGTCAACAGCAACGCCATCCAAGGTGAGGACGAGGAGGAAGATGAGGTAGGCATCCCGCTGGTCGGGCGATGCGAGTTTTAGAAGTTTTCGGTGTTCTACACTGCGGCCGGCCATTAGTATTGGGCGGACGCCGAGTAAAAGCAGATCGTTGTCGTCCTTGACCTTCGGGTGACGGTATCTTACTGCCTGCGAGAAACTGTCATCAACCTCAGGACGACCTAGGTTCGGGTGATGAGGTCGACTATCGTCAGTCCAATCAGTATGGTGAAGCCTTGAAGAAGCAAAAGACCGAGTAGGACAAGATTCTCTTGCGCACAGCTAAGATTTCCCGTATTGCTTCAGGGCCGTATCCGAATTTGCGAAGTCTCACACCATTGCTGAGCAACGGCGGTCTCTGCCGGTCTACGAGGTGGGCTCAATGGATATGCCGCTTCTAAGCTTCACCCTTTCCTCCCAGGTCCGTGAACAGTTTCTGCACGTCTTGCGAGAGCATCAAGTCGTTGTTGTCGTGGGTGAGACTGGTAGTGGCAAGACCACCCAGCTCACGCAGTACATGATGGAGGCTGGCTACCATAAGTAGGAACGGATGACCGAAGGACTCGTGATGGTTGATTGCGTCCTGTTCTGTAGGGGTGGTATCATAGGGTGTACTCAGCCGCGCCGTGTGGCCGCTGTCTCTGTGGCAAAGCGTGTCGCTGATGAGACCGGCACGGAGTTGGGAACCAAGGTTGGATATGCTATCAGGTAGGCTAGTTGTTGATACGCTAGCGGTTTGGAATGAGATGGGGTCAGGTTTGAGGACGTGACCTCTGATGAGACGGCCATCAAGTACATGACCGATGGTGTCCTGTTGCGAGAAAGCCTTGCAGACAAGGAGCTCGATAAGTAAGCCCGTTTGTCAAATCACCGCCCGTCTGTTCACCGGAAGACGCCACCGTCCTGATGAGCATCTTATGTCGAAGCTGAGTCACCACGACACCTCTTCCTCAGATACTCCTGTATAATCATGGATGAGGCCCATGAGCGTTCTCTCAATACCGATGTCCTTTTTGGCGTTCTCAAAGAGGTAAAGCTATCGCGTGCCGTACTGTTGTTGCCGCTCTCCTCGCTGCGTCCACTAGTCTGCATATATACTGAATACCAGCAATCATGAGCTCTCTCAGGTCGTAGCGATCCGGTCGGATTTCCGTCTGATCATCACAAGTGCCACAATGGACGCTGAGAAGTTCTCCAACTTCTTCAAAGGAGCCCCCACCTTCAATATTCCTGGCCGGACGTTCCCTGTGGAGACACTGTTCGCCAAGACCAACGCCCAGGACTACGTCCAAGCGGCTGTGGACCAGGCCTTGTCAATTCACGCATCGCAGCCAGAGGGGGATGTAAGAAGACCGTGGAATCATCAGCTCAGTATGCGCGGCCTCCGGGTCGTATTTATATTATCTACAGTTCGTTTCGTTGCGCCCTCTGCGGTATTTATCGTCTGTGTCTGTCATCCTCTCCGTGCTCTCTCAGATCCTCATCTTCATGACAGGTCAGGATGACATCGAGGCCACTTGTATCCTCCTAGCTGAGGGCGCAGAACAGGTGAGCGTTCTTTAGAGCGAGCATCTCATCACGATGTCACCGTTAGGTCGGGCAAACTCGGGATGGCGTGAAGATGACCATGGCGCCGATGACTATCCTGCCCATCTATTCCCAGCTGCCGAGTGATCTCCAGGTAGGTCCTTTGTGAGGTGAGCAGTTCTCTTGGCGTCCCAGTATACATTTCATTCACCGGCGCCTCGTCTTTCTTCCACAGACTTCATGGTGGGCATGTCGTGGAACCAAAGCTTTCTTAGTGTGCGCTGTCAAGTGGTATTGGTTGTGTGTCTGTCAGGCTAAAATCTTCGAGAAGTCGGAGCACAGGAAGATCATCGTCGCTACTAACATCGCATGAAACTTCCCTTACCGTGGATGGTATCAAATACGTTGTCGACACTGGCTTCTGCAAGTTGAAGGTATCTTTCTTTCTGCCAAGTGCAAGCTCAACCCGGCATCTTTCCAGGTGTACAACCCCTCCATAGGGCTTGACTCACTGCAGATCACGCCGATCTCGCAAGCTAACGCTAACCAGCGGAAGGGAAGAGCAGGACGAACTGGCCCTGGCGTTTGTTGGCGACTTTATACAGAGCATAGCTTCTTCAACGGTGAGAAATTTATTCCGATTTCGGATATCTTGTCCCACTTTACCACCTCCAGACATGTTGGCGAATACCGTACCCCGAGATCCAGCGTACGAACCTCGCCAACGTCGTTTTACTGCTCAAGTCTCTGGGCATCAAGGACTTGCTTAAATTCGACTTCATGGACCCTCCACCCCAGGAGACTATGCTCAACTCTATGCTGCAACTCTGGGTTCTAGGTAAGGCAGGATGGAGGAGAGAAATTCACTCCACCTCTTTCGTGACGAATGAGGGCTAGCAACGTGCCGGCTGCTGCTACTGTTTTGGGTTGACGGCGTTTGCTATGAATCTCGCAACACGCGGTGGGCTGTGGGAGCAGTCGTACTTTTCATGACGCTCTGTTGGACAGCGTTCAGCAACGACTGTATCGGATTATATGGCCGTGGGATGCTTATAAATTGTCGTCGTATGTTCAGGAGCGCTGGATGATTATGGTGAGCTCACCAAGACGGGCCAGAAGATGTCACAGTTCCCTCTGGACCCTCCTCTGTCCAAGATGATCCTCTGCGCGGACAGGCTCGGATGTAAGCGATCACTCTCTGATCCAATTTGGAGAGGTCTGTCCTCAGGCGTGGATGAGGTGTTGGTGGTGGTGAGCATGCTCAGTGTGCCAAGCATCTTCTACCGTCCCAAGGATCGTGCAGGTGAGTGGCACGGTACTGCAGAATTGGCGTGTTATGTCGCGACCTTCAGAGGAGTCGGACGCAGCTCGAGAGAAGTTCTTTGTTCCGGAGTCGGATCATCTAACCTTTGCTTTACATTTACCAACAATGGCGGAAACACAAGGGAAGTAGGTCTTCTCCAATCCCCGGCAGGATGAGGGGTACGGGTTGTTGTCAGGCGCCCAGTGGTGCGCTAAGCACTACCTTCAAGTGAAGGCTCTGCGTAAGGTGGCAGAAGTGAAGTCGCAGTTGGTAGACATCGTTAAGCAGCAGAAGATTGAGTTATCCACCATTGGCCTCGGCGATTGGGACGTGGTAAGCTGAGACTAGATCATTCGAAAGCGCTCAGACGGCAGTGTGGCTTTCAGGGAGGCTCGGTCAATGCTCACCTTAGTTCTTGTAGGTTCGGACGGCCATCTGTGCTGGCTACTTCCACAACGCTGCCAAGCTCAGAGGTATTGGAGAGTACATCAACCTCCTCACGTCAGTACCGTGCCATCTCCATCCAACCAGTGCCCTCTACGGTATGGGCCATACGCCAGAATACGTGGTGTATCATGAAGTGGTGAAGACCGCGAAGGAGTAGGGCCGTCGACTCGGTCATTTTCCCCACGACGGTTTCGTCAGGTACATGCAGCACGTCACGGCAATCGAGCCCGCTTGGCTGGCTGAGCTCGGCAGTAAAGTGTTCGTGTTGAAGGACAAGAACACCGATCTGGCTAAGGTTCGGAAGGAGGACAAGAAGTAGGCTGAGGAATCTTAGCACGAACCTTGCAATTTCCGTGGTATAGGTCGCAAGCGGAGATCGAGCTGCTATACAAGATCGAAGAGATGAAGAAGAGCTCACAGAAGCACGGTGGCTCGAGTCCCGAGGAGAGCGACGGTTTCAGCACCTCAGTGGACAATCGGCCAGGAGGAGGTAGATGCTCTCAGCCCTTTTCGGGGTGGGTAAGTTTTTTTCCTCATTGCAGCGGATGGTGGTTGCGAGACTTCATTGAAGCCTCGATTCCTCCGCCGTCACCAACATCCTTCGCAGCAGCTGCCGAGCCCCGCACCACCTAGCGAATCCTCATACGCTGATGAGGAGGACGACGAAGGCGCGGACTCGGACCGATACGAGAGGGAAATGAAGGTGGGCTTGACCAGAATCGAATGTGTCTTGACGATGTCTGTTGTAGCGACGACGTCGTGCCCCTGGACGGCGGCATCGATCCACCTGGTCCGCATCCTCCGACCAAGCAGCATCATCCGAAGAGGAAAGCAAGGAGACCACAGGATGAAGCCAATTTTATTCACGTGAGGTTTCATTGTTTCTGCCGTATTCCCATCCATTCATTCCCAGGTACAATGTCCAATAAGAAAGCCTGATCGAACTGACGTATTATTATTCGGTTACATTGCGTTGTAACACTAGTCGACAATCCCACTGGTCATGATTATGTTGAGTTCTGAGTGGGAGGAGCAGTTTCACTTCTGTTCAGAGATCCACTTGCCGTGAGCCCACAACTCATTCCTGCGAGCCACAGCGGTATAATCTTCATCACCTCTTATATCTGGTCTTCATCGCTCAGATTTCCATTCGGAACTAGCGAATTCAACTCAGATGGACTCCGAAAAAAGTAGTCACACTCCGAGCGCGATCAATGAGGTAGATTCACAGAGTACAGTAAAAAAGCTACTCATACAGGCATGATGATGCCGACAGAGATGAAGCGGATGCCGCTCAGTCAAAAAATCACACTTAGTGTCGGTGGTCTCTCTGGCGTCGGTCATCTCGGTGACGACGTCGATGGCCATGATCACGGTGCTGGTCGTGATCACGATCATGATGGTGCTGGTCGCGGTGACGGTCGTGACCGCGGAAGTACCAGAAACCAATATCTAAACTCCCTTCTTCTCCACTTCTGTACCAAGACGCGTCTTCGAGAGGTTGGCTATCCGACGGTTTCTCGGTACTAACCTCCAGTCTTTCATGAGTAGCCACTCGCTCATCAGTCCAGCTGGTCGCGGGCTCGTCACCATGGTGTAACACCGGCGGCTCATAGACGAGCTTATAAGGAACTTCCTCAGCCGGTTGAGAAGTGATGGGACCAGGCTCAGTAGGGAGAGTGGTCGTGCCCGCTGCAGTGGGTATACGAGAAGCCTCAACCCTCTCCCCGCCGTGAGATCCAATCCCAGTGGCGAGACCTTCGTGCTCACGGAAGAGCTCCTCGCTTGATGGACTGGCGGATGCACTTCCTGGAGTGGTACTCCAACCCCTCGGCGGGTGTAGGGCCGCCGGTCCCGCCCACCTCCACGAGAATCTCCGTCTCCTCGCTCTTGCTTGTCTCAGTAGTTTCAGCCCTTGTAGCTGCAGTGGCCTTCCCCTGGCTAGTCCCACTGGCCTTCTCCTCGGTAGCTTTAGTGGTAGTCTCAGTGGCCTCGCCCTCGCTAGTCTCAGTGGCCTCGCCCTCGCTAGTCTCAGTGGCCTCGCCCTCGCTAGTCTCAGTGGCCTTGGCCTCCCCAATATCAGTTGCCGTGGCCCCGGCTGCTCCAGGTGCCGCGGTGGGTCCAGCTTTTTCTCCCTCGGAGGTCGGTAGTGCTGTGTATCCCTCACCACGCAAATAGGGACAGGAAGGCTTCTCCTGAGTAGAAGTTTCTCCGCCGGAGGCCCCTTCGGACTCAGGGGACATAGCCTGCCCCAAGCCTCCCTCAGTAGGCTCAGACGCGGCTTCCGCTGTGGATGGCTTGCCCGCAGCTTCCTGATGTGATGATGGCTTCCCAGCTGGCAACTTCTCCTCCTCTGCCAGCTCGGGTGACCTAGCTAGCCAATGCTCACTCGGCACCTCTTGCTGAGACCCCAGCATCTTGGATTGCTCTTGAGGTGAACAGCCCTCCTCGGCAGATCCGATCTCCCCAGGTACTACCTCTTCAGACTCCGGATCCTTCGCTCTGTACCTGGGCTTGGCTTCGCTCTGCTGAGTCACGGGCGTGGGCAGCTCCCCTGTGGGCGCCCCGGCGGTGGCGACCTTGGACATAGCCTCTACTCTTCCAGATGTGGTTGACTCCTGGCTAGGTTTGGCCTCCTCCCTTGATTCGGCCCCTTCCTCGGGCTTGGCCTCCTCCCTTGATTCGGCCTCTCCTTCAAGTTCGACTTCTTTTGGGTTGACCTGGACTTCAACCTCCTTCTCGGCTCTCTCCTCTGGCTTCGCCTCAGACTCGGTCTCCCCTGACTCTGGCTTCGCCTCAGACTCGGTCTCCCCTGACTCTGGCTTCGCCTCAGACTCGGTCTCCCCTGACTCTGGCTTCGCCTTAGACTCGGTCTCCTCTGACTCTGGCTTCGCCTCAGGGTGGGACTCTACGGGCTCTGGCTTCGTCTTCTCTTCCGAGCTAGGCTCTCCCTGGAGGAGATCAGCCTTCTCCGAACCTCCTCTCCTCCGCTCGGCCTGGTACTCTGGATCGGCTACTTCCTGGGGCTTAAGCTCCTCCCCAGACTGAGAGGTCTCAGTCGGCTGGGCCTCTTCATCTTGAACCACGCTTTTCGGCTTGGCCTCCGCCTCCTTTCCAACCTCGCCCACCGTCTCTTCCTTCGTCTCGGTCATCTCTGTATCTTTGATCTTGGGTTCATCCACCGGGACGGTGTCGTCTACCACAGACTGTGCGCTCTCTCCCAGCATTCCCTCCTCGTTCTCCCCGATAGCGTCGGGGTCTCTGACATCACCTCCTGAAGTACAAGGCAGGGGCTCGGCGTTAGCTGGACAGTCATCGGCCGTATCCCCATAGCACAGAGCTCGAGCCCACTAGCGACATATAGGCCAGCACACTCGCCGACTTGGGAGTGCAGGATGATTCCTCACACCCCATGGTACGAGCACAGGCGACACTGCAAGGGATTGGGGAGGTAGCCATTAGAGAAGGACCAGGCCGCTGCTGCCGTTGCTGGATCGGAGGCCCCTTGGTCGATGTCGCAGCCGAGGAAGAGGAAAGCATGAGAAATAGATCGTGAGAAGGGCGATGATGATTGACATTAGAACGGGTAGGAAAGATAAAGTAGTACTGAGTGATTAGACAGATTTAACTAATGCGCTGATGCTGGGGTTGAACCCTGGACCTCTCGGACTAGGAAGTGTCGCAGGGTGGGAACGAAGGCGGGAGCCAAGCCTTGATACTCAAACCTTCGAGTGTGGGGAGGGGGAGTGGGGCGTACCACTGCCCAAGCCTGAGGCGAGTGCAGCTACGCGAGAAGGTATCCCTAAACCGGAGCAAACGAAAACCCCTGGCGACCACGGACTCTCAAGCCCATGAACAACGAATGTTAGACCGAACACCTCGCTGCGGTGACGGCATCTAGACACGTTCAGCTCGACTCGGATGGGGACGAGCTCACTCACACTCTCGGTTGTGCCGAGCTCGGGAGGGTGGATAAAACTTAAGGAAGTACCCGACGGCCCGCCTCACGCCGTGTCCACGCCGGAGCCGAACGAACCCAAGCGTTCTTGTGCAGAGACAGGTGACCATGCTAGCGCTAGCCGTACAGCTGATGTCCCACCGCTGCACATTTGGGTCGAATGTGCCCACGTGGCCGTCTTCATCGACGGTACGTGAATCCGTCTATACCTCCAGATGAATTATGCTCGGCAGGCTACAATTCACAGTTGGACGGCCCGAATCTCTGGGGCTTATGAGCGGTAAGGGGCCGGGCTAGATGTAATACTCCCGGCTCCGAAAACCCATGACGACTGGGAGACCCATGACAACATCTAGTCGATGTAGACTCTAGAATAATCATGTGCTGCCTCGGCGCCCCTATTTATAGGGTCCAGCCATTGTCGGTTTGACAGGGAGGTGGAAGGAGAACAGCCAAGAGCCAGCAGCCGAGGATTCGAGGTGCTGCATGCGGGAGAACGCGCAACCCGCTGAAAGCTGGGGAAGGGGGTGGGTGTGGCTCGGTCGATTCATTTCACATCAGTGAGTTTTTTGCTCTCGCACATGTTCGGCTTATTCGACTCGATTCTTTCTGAAGCTGTGCGGATGGTTGGGAGCCGTCGTGGAAGCGGCTTCCTCGTCGGATCTCTACGTGAAGCTGGTCTACATCAAGTACTGGCTCGTCATTCAACTCGACCTACTCCGTATCAAACTCGAGCGGAAGATTCTCCTGAGGCCTGCTACCGAGCCCGTGAATGAGGCTCTGCGCTCCTGTGGGATGAAACCAGCAGCTGACGATTCTGCCCTCTCTGGTGGCTACGTTGGATCCGTCAGGAAAGTGAAGATTGAGCCCATCGGCGAGGACGAACAGCCTGATAGCGTGGTGGTGAAGAGCGTCCCAGAGGTTTTCAAGGCCCGTATGTTTGCCGGTATGTTTGGGACCAGTGAACGCGAGGGCCGATTCTACGCTGAGATTGCAGCGGCCTTACCAGTGCCGATTCCCAAGGTTTACTTGTCCCAGTGGAACAGAGCCAGAGGGAGCGAAGTTATCATCATGCAGAATATTGGTGGTGGGTCATTGACCGAGGCATTGAAGACGGACCAGAATCCTCAGAAGTTGGTCGAAGAGGCCATGGTGGTGGCGGCCAGATTCCACGCCAAGTATTGGGGAGCTACGCCCTCAACCCTGCGCCAGAGCCCGTTGGGACAGTACTCCTGGTTGAAGGGCTGGGACTACGTCCAAGGCCAACACGAGGCGATGTTCAATTACTACAAGGGTGTCATAGGCGACATGTGGCGGAAGGTTAAAGAGGCCATCACTACTGGCAAGGCCGGGGAGCGCAAATACGATTGCAAGTGGAGCCAGAGAGCTCGTGGCCTTCATCGACGAAGCTGTCAAAAACGCCACATGGGAGACCTATCAGAAGGCATTGAGGGAGCGCAAGCATCCCCTCACGCTGGTCCATGGTGACTATCATGCAGGCAATCAGCTGTGGGACGCCGAGGCCAAGAGGCTGTATACGGTGGACTGGTCCGATGTATCAGTTGGGGAAGGGCCGGCCGATATCGCGCAGTTCTGCATCTCCAACGTGTAAAGACAGATGACCGCCGTAAATGGGAGGACGAGCTCCTTCGTGCGTACTGGGATGAGCTCGAGAGGCAGGGCGTTGATCATTCTTCCTACACGCTTGCCATGTGCCGGGAAGCCTACGTCCGCGGTGGTATCGACCGTTGGGTGCAGCTACTGATTCTGATGGCCGTCTATGGACTGGACCATCCCGATGTACTGCCCGACTCCTTCATGCAGTACTTCGTCGACCAGGTCGGGGACTTCATATTTGACCACAAGGATGAGTACAAGGTGCCATATTTGCTCACCATCACCTACGATGCCCCCTGGTAAGAGTACTAATCAACTTTGTCTTTCCTTCGTTACGTGCTCCCCTCGTGTTGAGTGCAAGGGTAACATACAGCCACTCGGTGACTAAATCGTGTCCGTCACAGAGCAGGCATCATGGAGGGGGAAAACTGTGGCTCCGGGAGGGAGGGATTGTCCAGGAGGAGTTCTCTGAGTACGCCGAGCAATACTCCTCCGCGATCGCCTACGACGAGGCCCGAGAAGTTTCTACGAGCCTTGAGCGCATACAGTCTGTAGGCCAGGACCTGTAACGAGGACCAGTCAGCTGACACCGCGTCGCTTTATGGGTTGCCAACGCTCATGCCAGAACGGAATGACCAGAAGGGAGGTTGAGACCGTAGCGGTAGCATCTACTAGCATCGTACTAACGCCGCAAAAGCCATTCCGTAGACGCACGACAGGCGGCGAATTGAGAAAACTCAGCGACGGGGCGAACAGAAATGGTTCATGGCAGTACAAGATCAGCTTGATCTCGAATTCTATTAATCGATCGACGTGAAAGTGTCAACATCGTCACAGACAGAGTCCGTCACGCTGTCGATGCACTCCCGTAGGAGCTGGTCAGTGAGGACGTCACAAAGGTACCATGAAGTTGCATCGCTCCGCTCAAGTTCAGCATCACGTATTTTGGTTACATAATCGAGGAACTCTCCTCTGTACCGCACCAGCGCCTCTATCGTGGACTCCTCGAGGACATGTGAGGCCGGCCGCTCATCCGCACGGTAGACCTCCGCTGGCTTCCGCGGAGACGTCACAATCGGTCTAGAGTTGCCATTTTCCGCGGCGGGCGACGAGGCGTACTTAGCCGTCAACTCGGCGATCAGCTCATCACGGTGGTGCTCTCGAAGCTGCTTCTTCAACACCGCGGCCGTGCTCTCATAACGGTCACGAGATACCCCGTACGCAGATCGTTGGAGCGCCTGACTGTTGCCTGAGGAGCCACCCATAGGAGCTGAGCCTCGTGTAACAGTTGTTGACCTTCTGTTGTTGGTGGCAGCTTATAACTGTGATGATCAGGGACCAACCTTGGATACGTCGTGAAGGCGAGGGACTGCCACACATCACCCCGTTGCTCTGAAGGGAGTACACTGTGACAGAGAATAGGACTCAAGGGATACCTGATGCCGCTGAGTAGTCATCATCCGGCCGATCACTACTGCCGCCGCTCAGAACACTGACACCCGTGCTGTTACCTATGGAAGGGAAACCTGCAGATATCATCGCAAAATATCCCGACTGTATGAGACCATCACCCGAGGCAGTGAGAACTACAGTAATGAGCTCCCACTATGCTACTAAGCGTTAAGCGGGAAAAAGATAGTTCTCGTCGCCGATGATCTTCGCCGTGCGATGCAATGACACGATGTTCAGAGTACACTAGAGACAACTATGGCTCAAAGTTATCCGCTAAAATCACCGAGGGTAAAACTACCATTTGGTTCATCCCGCGAGAACGACATGAAGGGATTTGACTGTGGAATCGCAGTTGTCCAATTATGCAGATCCACGTGGACCGAGCGCTTTCATAGAGGATCCGTGTATTGGAAATCTCACGAAGCTTCAAGTCCTCCTCCTGGTCTAGCCACCACCCGAGTGAGCGGCAGAGGCGGTTACTTCTAAAGGGGCTGGACCGCAGATGAATGGTCGTGTCCCACCTGAGGATAGTTGGTGGAGCCGGTCCTTCACAGAACTTATCCGCCTTCTCATATCCCTCAGCTGATCTGCCGACCGTCGCGATTGAGATGACACTATATTGGGCGTGAGGCCTGGTAGGAGACAATTGACTGCGCATCTCGAGGCGCCCGGAGCCCCACCGTCAGTTTGGGCAGCTTCTGACGTGTTCTCTCGCGGAACCACCAACAGCCTCATTGCGGCCAAGGCCTCAGGCGCACCCGGTCCACCGCTTTGATCCTTCGAGTTGCGGTCGCCTGATTCAACAAGTATCCAAAGCCTCGTAGCCATAGTAAGACTACCCTGGCCTTGGCGTGTCCTGTCTACCACACCGGCGTTGCGTCCTCGGCGAAGACTGTTAGCGGCAGGCATGGAGATGATCGACAACCGAGCTGCCTCAGGGAGTGCTACATCCACTTCTATAATTGATCGCCGCCACCCTTCGAAAGGCTTTCCCATAAACCATCCAGGGTGGTTCAACTCTCCAGCAACGACTGCACACAGCCCAGGGTGGTGACGGTGTCACGCCTGCTTGAGGCCCTCAAGTTGAGGGTAGTACTGATGAGAGCTTCAACATTCTGTACTGTAACCTGACGTACAGTCCCGCGGATCTACGGAGGGTATGCTGGCCCCAGGGTTTCCTGCATTGACAACAACTCCAAGCTCCAACACATCAGGATGGCTGGTAGAAAGTAATCATCGTCGCTTCCTCCGTTTAGGGCTCGGATCCCCAGCACTGGGAGCAACTTCTGTTTTCACAGACACGATCTCGTCGATCGGCTGTAATTCGTCCTTGACCGGACCCAGGGCTTCCCTACCCTGCGCGGTCGCAGCTCTTATGTCCTCCAGCGTGGACCTGACCACCAAGTCTCCCAGGCAAACGCCCGTCTCACCCGTTCCCTATCTCAATCGACACCCAGCTGATTAAAACCTCATACATAGCCCCGAAACATGCGTTTGGCAGCAGGGGCCAGCCCACCAGGGTCCTTAGTCGGTGGCAATTGATCGCTATAGCGGGGAAGGGTCAAAATCATATTTTGTGCGTATTCGCCAGCTCCACAGGGTACTCAGAAGCACCGCATCAGTTGGGATTGGCACTGTCACGGACCGAGCGAGAGACTGTTCCGGTCGGTTGACGATGATGAGAATAGATAATCACAAGATCAATAATGCTAGGCGGGGTAGTCGAGCGCATGGTAGGCAGGCACCAACCTGAGATCCTCCACTTGCTCCCGAGCCAACTGGAGTGCCAGTCTCTTGGCCTCGTGCCCCCGCAAGATCTCTAAACCGTGATACAGACTCTTGACCAACGTCTCGAACTGTCGTAGGCCGTCCCTGACAAGCCACCCGTAAGTATCCCAACGTCTCTGCACCCTCCTCAACGACTGAAGCTCGGATCGACAGAATCGGCCCCTGCTGCCTCAAGAGGTAGCCTAGTACCCACCTGGCAGTAGCAGGGTCGGTAGACATACTACCAACAACATGCCCAACGGCATCGGGTAGCTCCTCCACCAAGCTTGCCCATCTCTCGCTTAAGACTCGTCGAAGAAGGGTCGTACCTGAGAACGTCGTGAGCTCAGGTCGATTCTACCACCGATACTGACCTCAGAAGATCACTGTC
The DNA here is from genome assembly GCA_013115135.1 of Perkinsus olseni. Lineage (NCBI taxonomy): Eukaryota > Perkinsozoa > Perkinsida > Perkinsidae > Perkinsus > Perkinsus olseni. The sequence continues at coordinate 29,574 of JABANP010000343.1, forward strand.
TATCTCCGGCACGGTGATCTTCACTGCTGGGTTCCGGCAGTCCTCCATCACTCGACCTGAAGGAGCTGCAGCTGAGGGAACGCCGGCTGGCCCTTGAGGTCTGCTACTACCCAGCATCATGTACATCCCTTTGTCGTTGGTAAGCTTGCTGATCTCATCAGGGCTAGGGGGCTCCGGCCACTGGTCCTCCTTCCCGGGTTGGAACAGCTTATAGTAGGGCGGTGGAGGGGGCCAGAGAATGGCCGATGGGTCACCACTTTCCGGTGCCGTGGCCGACATTAGATACGATCAAACTCTGATACCATAACTTTCATTAAGACTGTGGAACTCAAGGGAAGCACCATTAACAGAGACCGTGGGAGTCATGATGATGCCTCACCCGCTGGACTTAGCAGATTGAGCCTGCCTGGCATGGTCCACGAGGCGCTCTTGCTCACTGCGGACCTTCGACCGTCCCGAGGATAGAGGTGCTGTGAGAAGCAACAGCTAGGACGCTATAAAACTGAATGACAGTACCCGACTGGGGCCTCCCGCTTCGCTCCTTCAACGGTTCACCTACGATGAAGCGCATGGCGGAGGGCGGGGCAGACGCCCTACCTCTAGAAGCCCCAGCAGAGAGAGGCCGTGGCAGGGCATGGGCGGGCTTGAATACGTGTAACGTTTGCACCAGCGCTGAACCTAGTACGCTAGTGGTGACAGAAGGAAGTCTAACCAGCGAGACGTGGTCACTGGAGTGCTTGCCTAATCCCCAATGCCGAATACTCTTCGCAATCTATAACTATACCATTCAAAAGGCTATTCGGGAGTGAGTTATGCCAGCATTTGAGGATATCATACAAGAGAGTTAAGACAACGGTGGTAAGGTCGAAGTGGAGACATCGAGTTAATTGAGAAAGAATAGGTCAGACCGAGCAGGAATGGGGGAGTGTTTACTGTGGGTGGCAGGAGGAAGGGAGGGCCCCTCGGTCCAGGAGTCCCTTACGGCCTATGTGCTCCTCGGACAGTCCAATAAGCCCTCGAGAGGGCGAAGTTTTGAGGACTTTCACGGGAGTATCTTCCGTCTCGTCGAGGGGGGATTGGAAAGACTCCTCTGTATGCAGCCTAGGTCGCTCCAAGGATACCTTCAGGGTGAGGCCTCCTAAGCCGACTGTGAGGACCTGTAGAACCATCGTGCTGGACGCCTGATGGGGTCCCTTACAACGCCGTCTAGCTCCAGCGTCTGCCTGGCCTGTCGACATGCCATGCTGAGCTCAGCCAGGCCGCCACTGAGGGTTATTCTGGGGTTCCTGACGGCCGCAATGGTCAGCAGGTTAGGCGAGATACTCGACATAGAATCAACCCAGGTTCGAAACCAGCACAGGTAGCTGCGAATGCTATCCCTTATTATTACTCTGAGACATCCAATACCTCCAGGGAGCAGCCAGCGGCCCCTGAGTTCCTCACCACCTAGAAGGCCATAACAAGCTACCTTCGACTGTAGTTGGGCGAGTTACTCGGTGAGGCCCTTATGTACTCGCCGCGAGTACATACGAAAGGGCCCTCAGCTCAAGTTCGACGGGCGGGTGAAGATGGAACCCGAGGATCCACTAACCATAGACCTCGACCTCCGGAGCGTTTAGACTACAGACCACGCGTACCGTAATTCCCGCGAATCGTCACCATCGACCCCCAACCGATCGGCAGGTCGATGAACCAGACGGCTATAACGTACTGCACCGAGCGTGGAATGCATCCGAGCTGACTTACCAAACTGAGCCATCCGGCTCCCCAGTCGCCTATCCTATTGCCCCTCAGATTCAGTACTCTCAGCCCCTGACCCTGAGGGCAAGATCGGCGACCTCGACTAGGACTAGCGCAAACCCCTGCTGCTTCCCTGTCACTACCACTGAGCTGTTATGTTGTGCCAGCGTCAAGGCCATCCGTCGGGCACCGCTGTCTCCAACTCTATTGAATGATAGGTCACAAGTCTCGAGAGACAGGCCCTGGGAGGGGGAGCTGAACCCAGCCAGGCGTGTCGTTGCCTAACTCCAATAGGGGCTGTGGACAGCTGAGTGAAGACTGCGTGGGCCCCTTTGCATGTGATGTTGTTGTGGTCCAATGAGAGGTCACGAAGGCTCGACCAACGACCCATCTGGGAGCACAGAAGCCGCACCTGGGACTGGAATCAGGCAAGGCGATGCCAGACGGCGACAAGGCCCCTCCCCCATCCGAAAGTAGCGAAAGAAGTGGTATCGGTCAAATCACGCAAGCATCAAGCTAGAACATTGGTATCGATCGCCATGCTGCTGACCTCGTCATCGCCCAGCTGGCATCCACTGAGCCTTAGAGTTCTACAGCGAGTGTTGTGGGTGAGGGCACTGCCAAGGCAACGCAGCCAGAGCCTCGGGAGGGCGGTGTGATGATGGGCCGTATCTTTGATCTCGACCTTTCTAGCTTGAGGTACGTTTAGCTCTAATCGACGTAGGATACGGCAAAGATACCTCTGATCGGCGGGACCCTCCCGGGGAGGTGGGGACGGCTGGTCTAGTGCTGTTGCCCATGAGGGTACAGAGTGCATGCTATTAAGGCACCAAGGCAACGATCAAAATGGCCAGACATTCACCAAAAATGCGGCGGAGCGGAGCAGCGCTAGGAGTACTTTGAACAACTTCATGCGCTGCTTCTTCCCGAACTAACACCACTCCGCAAGCAGACTATGTTATGCTCTGATGCTGTCCTGATCACGAAGGGGGCGCTGTACTGCTGAGTTTGGGGGCGCATAAAATGAGTTGAGGAACGCCAAGGACGGCTAAGGTTGAAGGGTGAAGTTCACAAGTCTCGAAGATGCTCTCGGGAATAGGGAATGAGAGCAGCCGCAAACCTCTTCGTTTCGATTTTTGTGTCTCTGTTTGGAAAGTATTGCGGAAACTCCTTATCGATTCGGCGTGTCGCGTGCCTAGCAGTTCTGCAGAAGCTTTCCTGTCGCGCATGGGCCTCGAGAGCCGACTAAAATTAGGTCGGTATGGCAATGACGATGAGGAACCCCAGGCGAGTTCTTGTCTGTTCAGCGTTGTTGCTCCCATGGGTAATAAGTCATCTAAATGCTGTCCATGCCATGAGGATGATGCCACGGCCGCCGAGTCCATCGACCGCAATGATTGCTTTACTGATCAAGATCGAAGGGCCATCACTGGTGGAGCCTCCCGGACCGCGGACTACAGTATCGAGGAGTGGGCCACGGATGTACTTGTGGATGAGTCGGGAACAACTTGGTTTGATGCCGAAGAGTCGTTTTGCCGAGAACGTAGTAGAGGGTGTGGTGAGGGCTCCCGTGTGAGTTAAGGCTCATCGCAGGTCACCAAATCCGTTGCCCTTCAACCCATGGCCATTATTGTTATGATGCTCGACATGCTGGGAGGCAGGCTTGGGCTACAGCTGGACAGGTAGTGGGGGACTGTACCAGGCATATGGTTAGTAGTAGCATGCACGACTCTGGATGGCACAGAATAATCGCAATACGATTGTTGAATCAGCTCCTGACTGTTGTCGAAGGAGCATGGCGATGAAGTGGTGGTTGCTGTTTTCAGAAAAGTCGATCGACCAACAAAAGTCTCATCGCTCGGGCCGGCGTGGTCATCCCGACACATCTTAAATCGGGTCTCAGCGCCGTGGTGCCATTCCATGATAAACAATCGACAAGAGCGAGCACTGGAGGTAAGGTTGGAGGCCTGCTGTCGACAGTCGAGTCTGCAATTCAGAAGTGAACACGCCTGATGTCGGCAAGCCTGGTTTGTATCGGGAAGTGGTTGAGGATGACGACCCGGTGTACGGATTCGGATGCCGGACGATACCAAGAAGGGTGGTACTAGGGTGCATAGGGGAGGGGGGTCTAGATGTGCCGCTTAGCATCACGTGCTTCTCGAAAAAACGAACCTTCCTGAATGCGCCCAGGGAAGAACCGAGCCGCGCCCGATGGCGTGAATGCAAGTAGCGCTGGAATCTAGCCTGTTGGCGTAGTATCGGCAACTCATTGCACTCAGTACTGGGGATCGAACCAACGCCCATCAAAATGAGAATATATCCTTAATAGAGAATAGGAAGTGAACGTTATACTGAGACTACCCGAATTGATGATGGTAGTTGCATTTCAGTGTCCGGCTACTTCTGAACCCTCACCGCCCGTGAGTGATGGTCATGTTTGTTGGAGCCCTGGAGATGCTAGCAAGTTCAAAGTCCGGAGTGGCCCTAACTATATGAAGAACGGCCACAAAACGGCTAGCGGACCGCCCATGTAAGCTCTCTTGCAGAGGGGCTAGTATAGTTGGAGTCATCACCCGCACGTACGCAGGAAGAGAATATTTGCTCGTTAAACTGGTCGACATTTGTAGTCGTTGACGGCTCAGTGATCGGGGAACAGCCTCTCTTCACATGGTTGTTGATAAGTGAGCGGGTATACGGTATACTGGGAGGCACTTAAATTTTACTGCACGGCCGATGCCCTATAACACGCAGGATGAGTTCGGAGCAAAAGCGCTGCGTGACGCGTTCTAGTAGTAGCGGCTGTACAGTACCACACCATCCCCAACTGCTAGGCTAGATGCATTTCGAATGCCCGCTGATCTCTGTATGAGGACTGGTACATGATAGTGTAGGATTGACGGCACTGCGTACGGCGGTCGCACTCGAGGCCGCAGTTAAAGTGTTGCCGCGGCCGAAGCGCATGTTGGGGGGTGCGAGTCGGTGGAATCGTTGTTGGGAGTATTTGGGAACTTTGCTGGCGCCCGCGCGTTCGAGTTCATTGTGGTTCTGTTGAGTTGTTCCATTTTTAATGGTTGTTGGCCCGCTGTAGGTATGATGGAGTTGGCTGCGACATGTTCAGATCGGACACCTGTAAAATTGACAACATTCATGTAATACCGTATCTTACGACGGTCGTGCTGCTATTAATATGGCCTAGCGAGCGCAGGTTATAAATGCTGTTCCTTCCAGGATGGAGTGCTTGGAGGACGATTGCCGGAGCAGTGCTCGTCGGAGTGGTCTAAGATCAAGAATCCGTGCCTACCTCGGGTCCTCATCGTTAACGTTGAGGTAACGTGGTTGAATGGCTCAGCGGTGTGGTTTATGGTTTTCATTCTGCGCAGCCGAGTTCGATTCCTCCTTATGTCATTTCAGATGCCTTATCAAGCTGGACCGAAGCTTTTTGGTCAGCATCCCCCAAGCGACCACGGGTTCTCGGTTGCCGGATATTTCACCATAAGTCCGGAAAACGCTTTAAGGTAGTCTTGATCTCGGAAGGTCTCGGGTTCGAACCCCGGCGAGGGAACCTGCTCTTTTATCGCAGGTATATGGATCCCGAAACAGGTCAACTCACCCCCGACGCCCCTCCGCACTTGAGATTGCTTTCAGAATTTTTCCGTATCGCCAATTTTCAGAAGTACTACAAAACCACACTCCCGCGACTCAGTTGTTACGAATTCCCTTTTCAGTGTACCGCAAGGCGCAGCCGCCAATGGGTCCTCCCACCTGTTCAAAGGTGAGCTCAGCAGCGGCAAAACCGTCGCACAAGTTTGTCTGCTTAGTCATCGGCATCTGCGAGAATCTGAAGGATTTACACCTGCCGTCCCTCATACGTCCCTCACTGATCGAGAAGTACAATGGCAAGCCGGTGTTGATCACCAAGAGTGGCAGTGTAGGTTTGCAGACAGCGGTATCTGCTCGGCCTCACAAGGATGCTTTTGTCAGATGCGCGTCGATCCGTCAGGCCGTTTCGAGTGGGTCGAGGTCGATATTGATGTAGGTATCATGTTCTACGTCTATGACTATCAGCGCTGATTGCAGGTACGGAATTTTGTATGGTTGGCGAAGAGCGTGATGCACCACATGCACTCGGCGATACCACAACTGAAAATCCATGTTGGCTTTGTTATACAGGTAGGACCATCGCCGCTAGGGCCGTTCTGTGATTGGTTCAACTCAGGCCGTCGATGACTCCCAGATGAATGAGAACATCATCGGTTCGATGCGGTTACGGCACCTTGACGTGGCCAATGCTACGCCGATAACTGTACGCAAGTGTAGTGGTGACGACGAAAGCACTGCGGCCACTCTACTTGTGTGATCTGCTCGCTGCAGGCGTGGTTCTGTATTTTATGTAATGTTGTAGAGTACACGAGGCTGGTTGGTTGCATTAGACGGCGAGACAATGATTCTTGTATGTGAGTGCCCCTCCTTCAGCAGCATGCCGATGCATGCGATAGCTTATAATGATGTTCTTTGTCTTTCGTCGTCACTCCCCTATGGGGGTTCTGTATATTTTTATGAGGGGAACACAGAGACTTGGTGGACGATAATGGTGATTTTTACATCGCTCAATTTACTGCTCTGTCTGCAACCTATGATGCTTTTATCCGTACCATTCTTCTCATCGGTTACCATAACAACGGTATATGAGTATTCAAATCCTACACAGTCAGCTAGTATCCTACTACTACTAATATTGCTCATTTGATGATTCACTCTTGTTGAGTTCAGTACTCGGGTGGTACAACGAAAAACATCTGTGTAACACGATCTTAGTCACCAATGCATGGAGAGACAAACAGAAGAACTTTACTGAGCGTGCTTGCCGACGAGCTGCCCACAATGTTGACGTGAGTTACGTTCTATGCACCATGGGCAACCTGTTGAAGGCTATTCTGGTCTCTCCCAATTTGGAACCAACAAGTTTACGGCACGCGCCATCGCATTGACCAAGCACGAGCCGTTGGAAGCTCATGGGTTGTTGTCGACCATCAAGAGCGCAGTCGATGGTTTCCGTTCTACACTTTCCAGCGCCTTGGCGGATGCACCGCTCTCAGCATCCGCCAGCGTATTGTGTGAGTTGCGTGGATACTTGCGCACCGCGTAGATCCAGGGTGGCGTGTGGGGTTGATCAACATAGATGAGGGAAGTCCGTTGATCGCGGTATGACACAGAATCGGGCCGACTCGGGGCATAGCGTTGACAAGGCTGTTAATTCTAGCGAAGGCTTGTTTGCACCAGCGAGGACCCTCAAGAATCTGGCATGGAGATACTAGATCTCAGTGTAGAAGGCAGGCGAGTTGCTTGAGGCGAGCAACGATGGGCGATAAGGCGACTCGAACTGGCAACTCCAAAAGCCCTCCACGTTTACGAAGTGCGTGACATGGCATGTGGTTTATGATTCGACATTCGACCATCACCAGCCTCTGAGCGATCAATGACAATAGTATCGATATTAACTTCGATGGTTCCACTGCAGCATCCGTCTTGCACGAATCGGTCACCTGAGCGAAGGGGGCAATGCTGAAGTAATACACCTGCGTCAACAAGCGGAGCGCCACGGATACCAGCTTCGTCGTCGATATACCTACAGACGAGTCCGCGCGGTTCTGAGTCCGACCTTCTGAGGTATGCTAGCGAGGAGGGGCAAGTGAGCGCAAATCGCAGTGTTCCGAACTAGTGAAGACGTGCTGTTGAAGAGGGAAGCGTGAGAACAAAGTTATTCGGGCAACAGGACCGTCCCTCTATCGAAACGAACCTTTCAGTGGGAGTTCATGGGCAGACGCCCCCGCCTGCTGTCCTCGACTATCATATGCGATTAAGGCTCGGCAGAGGAGCGGGTCGAATGTCCCACACCAGGCATCGCGCTGAGGCTCAGACGAAGGGGGCCTCCAAAGGGGAACCTCAACTTCAAGTCTTCCACCAGTCTGACAGGCCAGACGCATGCCATCACACCAAAATAGACAATTGACGCCAATGGTATGGTACTGATGAACCCTGTGGAAATGTCTACCTGTGGCAGCTCTATAAAGCCGTACCCCTCGTGCCTTTGCCGCCCCCAGAAGTCCTCTGAGATCGCCTCTAGGAGGAGCTTCGGCGCCGGCGACTGGCCTGCTGATTGACGATGGAAGCTAGCTTGGTATAGGTCGTTGAAGACGTAAACCCCAGCAGCCGCTGTCTCGGTGGCCTTCTTGGTGACTTGCGTCGGAGTGAGTGTCAAACACCCCGGTTCCATGCCGGGCGGCAGGTCCTTGGCGGAAGCGTTCATCAGAGTCCAACCGCTGTTCGTCGGAACGGCGACCTTGACACAAGATACCATCGCTACAACAAGTTGCCAGGAAGTGGGGGACGACATGCCATGATCATAAGTGGAGCGTGCCTGCCCGAATGGCAATCTCTAGCGAAGCGCGAGCACAGTGGGACAGACGCAAACACGTCGCAGGTATTCTATTGCGTACACTGTTCGCGCCCTTACGGATCTGCCAACGACTGCCAACAAATTTCTGGCCTGGTCAGCAGCAGCGTCGATGCGATTAACTCAGCAAGAATAAGAAGAACCTCCGAAGTAAAACATCTCACTTGATAGAGAACGAAGAGGACTTCCCCCATCACTCGACGTAGCAGGCCGTTCGTTCTCGGCACCAGCGGCCACCAGTTACCCGGCTGGCCTTGTCTTCTGAAGGCGGCAACCTCTATGAGGGAAGTGACGCCAATCGCCGAGTCAACAGGTGGAAAGGCGACTCCCGTGCCCGGCTCGTCGTGAGCGAGCGAGGGAGGCATTGGCCGCTTCCTCTCGCCTGCGAACCTCCGATGGAGGGTCCTCCAGCTGGCCAGGCTTAGACATGCACCTCTGATGGCGGCGGTGGCGGCCAACGATTGACCACTGCAGATGAACACAACGCGCCGTCATAGAACAACAGAAGGCAATCATGGGTGTCGCAAAAGCGCCTTGGCAGTGTAACCCGGGCAATCATGGGTAAAATCGGAAGGTCTACACGCTAATCTCTCTCGCGGTGCTCCTCATCATCCGCAATGCTCTCGGCATCAGAAAAACGAGCTGCCGTGTCGTCTGATTCCTCGCCGGATGAGGAGCTCGCCATTGGCGATTCAATCACGACGGGAGACGGCTCGGTTACCGCGACCGGTGTCTGCTTCGGCGCCTGCTCCTCGACGACTTGCTGAGGTATCGGGCCTCGAATGTCGTATATAGGAGTGCGGTTCTGCAGGAGGGGATGGACGTAGAGCTCCGGGGAGAAGTTAGCGGCAACGACAGGATCCACGTGGCCTATGGCCGACCTGCAACAGCACAACCAAGCCTGTTAGTTGTTCTAATGGCCTCGGCAGACCTGCTCTTGTCCGATCCATCAAGACCAGCGGCGACACTCAGTGATACGTACTCGGTGCAACGGGTGTAGGTAGATACGCAGTTCCGGTAGAAGAACCACTGAGAGGAAGATGGTGACGGGCGAGCTCGAGCCTCTGGAGTCAGGGACCCACCACGAAGAACGGCAGCACTAAAACTGCGATCAGCTGGGCATGGACAACTCTGTCATGGACGTTGAACTTGGCGATGAGGACTCCGACGAGCACGATGTGGCTCAGAGCCAGGGACACACAGATGCACTGAAGACACGAGGAGCGGTAGAAAAAAGGCGGAGCGACGCAGCTACCATGAAGTGGTGCTTCCAGATCAAACCACCCGTCTCGTAGGCGTGAGTGTGCATATGAGCGAACTGGTAGGTGAAGGCGACCCAGGCGAAGAGAAAGAAGATGGACCCAGCGACTGAGAGTGAGGGGTCCTCAGAGGAATCTAGGGAGGGAGGCTCACCCAAGACAAGTGGCGAGATGACCGCGAAGGTGATACAGATATTGAGAACCTGACACAGGGTGCGATTAGCTCTCGAGTCGAGGCTGATCGGTCGTACAAAGAGGATGTTGGGGACGTCCTCGCTGTAAAGCACATGAGCCAAATCCCATCGAGTGGGGGGTGTGAGCTTGTTCTCGTAGATCGGCGGGAGACCAGTGCCTGAGGGTAGTGAGACTAGGGGACAGGAGAGGCTATCCCTCTCACCTGTGGACGCCTTTTGATCCTTGTGCGGGTTGCTGGTATCGATCTCTCCTATGGGGCGACCGTCCTCAATCCAATATTTACGCTGCTGAGGGTCCATACGGAAGTAGCCAACGAGAAGGTAGCAGAGCTCATAGGGATGGAAGGTGGCCATTCTGATCAGAAGCCGTGATGCCGACGTGAGGCCGGACGCAGTACCCAATATTGGAGACTATCTTAGCGCAGACAACTGTTATAAAGTAGACGGCTACGTTCGGAACGTCCTGAGGGAAAGCCGTCCACCGTCTGCCCGGTCTAGGAGAAGACCCTTGACCAACCTTCCCGATGGCCTTCAACAGGCAGACGGTGGTGTCGGCTGCTGAATACTTCTCCCATATGTCGCCAATGTTGAGCCACAGCTCTCCCAGGACCTGCGAAGCCAGCGTGAAGCCGAGGGGCTCGAGGAGGAGCAGGAGATACTTACAATGACGTAAACGGTTAGCATCTGGAAGACGAAGAAGCGTCGAGCCACATGCATCGTGGCTTCGCTCCTCAACTTGTAACGTTCGTAACTGAAGGGTACTGGAACTGATCAAAGCAGTCAGCAGGCTCTCGGCGTACTAGACAGCGGCAAAGCGAAAGACTTGCGGGAGAGCTAAGAGAAGGATCAGCTGCAGGAAGGTCGGAAGGTACCTGCAAATTGGCCGGCGATGCGAAATGCAGAAGAGCTCCCGGGCACTCACAGGTGGACTAGTTGGACCCACCAGTCCCTACTGAATAGGGCTGGATCCTCGTCAACCTCCGTATCTGAATAGCGGATGTCGCGCGAAGAGGGCAAGACCAGAGGGCGTACTCCTGAGCGTGAGGGTGGAGGCCAGCTCCTGGATGGCTGCGATGGGGACGGTGTAGAAGAGACCCCACACCACCAACAGGGCAAACACGACCTTTCCTCGGGTTTCTGGCGGAGAGCCCGATGAAACTAACACAGGGCTTTGAGGACTCACCCGTGACGTGTCGCGAGACGGTCATGTTCTCCCAAATGAGATCGCTGGGCATGGGCGCTTCACGGACGTGCCTACGAGGGAGTGAGATTGAGGGACGTGGCGAGGACTCGTTTGCTGACCAGTAGTTGGGCTCTTGTGAGAGGCTGAGCTGGGAGACAGCTGAGCGGCAGCGCATGTCGACGAAGGTGACCAGTGCTGTACCTAGGAGAAGCAGTCATGTATCGGTGGGGAGGGGTTGGCGGTCTGCTCACAGTCTTTATCATCTATAATAGACGGTATGAGGCCTACTGCTCGATCCATTGCCTTGATAGCACCTGCAGGGTGGACGGGAGTTGAGACGAATGGGTAATAACGGTGAAGAGCTTGCGGAGCGACGCAAGTCGGACACGATCCTCACTTTGCAAGGCAGCCGAGTCGTGACGGGCAAACTTCTGTCGCACGGAGTCCTGCCTCTTGACTGGGGAGTATGCGCTTCGACGACGTGTGAGCGTGCCCTTCTCATGCATCAGGCGTAGCCTCCGCCGCGTCCTCTCGATCTTGCCTTCTATTTTCTCGATGTCTTCCCGACCTGACGGCACTTCGTCGTAAACGCTTCCTCACCCCGTTGCACATTATGCGCCGATCGTATTAGCGGACCTCCCTCAAGAGAGTCAGCCCAAGAGAGTTCCCAACTCCACTCCTTTTCGTCTTGTGTTGACTATGAATGACGGCGGAGAAGCAACACGCCCGTTCTTCCACCCACTTCCAGAGTCGCATGAAATATCCGTGAGGAACTGTCGACGAGTTCGTTGGGACAGCATCTTATGCAGAGCAGCGGTACCACGACAAACGTATCTGCGAGGTCGGTCTGGGACATCACCAAAGTCGGCCAACTTCTACGCGCTGTAAACGCTGCCCTCGCCCAAGATTCTCTCGAAGTACTCAATGATAGCCTTACGGGATTGATACCGAGGCGGTACGCTCTCGATCATCACAGTATGCCGTATCTGATGGTGAGGGAGTGGAGACCTCCAGCAGCTCCGTCGTCTCTCGCCTGGCGGGTGGAGTCCCGAACTTGGCCTAGCCAGACCGTGCGCATGCGTGCATAGTGCTTCCATTCGTACCGCATAAGTCCGCAGATAAAGAAGGTCAGAATGTAGCAGCTCATAACCTGTGGACTTCGAGTGGTAACGAAAGGAGTCTGATTGTCGTGGGCTCACCGAAACCCATGCGTGGGTGACGTTGTTCTTGTTGATGTGTGACGAGTTTATGTAGGCAATCCCATTGCCAATCGTCTCGCCTGACGATGGTTGAGAGTAGTATACTGGGACGAGCACCAGCATGACGTATCTTAGGTTGAAGCTGCAAAGATACGGAACGTAAGGGGTTGATGCCTACGCTGCTGATACTATGCAAAAGATGAGGCTCATTTTGAGGAAGCGGAGGACCATGAAGGCGTCCAGACCGATGATGCTGAGAAGCCGCTCGTCATCTCCTCGCTTATCGTTGCTGCCATTCTTGAGACTTCGGACGGCTGCGGCAGAGGAAGATTCTCTCCACGAGATGGGTGCGCTGCGAACTCACCGTGAAGGATAGATTTGAAATGGCCCTTCTGATTGTCAGGTTCCGGTGGCAAGTCTCGCATATCAAGATTAGAAGCATCGACGCCACGGCATCGAGGGTGCTTCAACCGCTGCATGTATCTGAGGTTGACCCTTGCGCCAGATGAGGAGGGGGCGGCAGTCCTTACAGCTGATTGGTGATCTTTCGACGAACCAAAACCTCGACGAGCGCCCAGAAGAAGACGAGACCAATTATAGAGAATACGAAGGTTATGATCACCTGAACGAGACCTCTCCCAAGCGAACGTCTGCGACCTCCCGTCGTGAGGGTGGAACTTTGATGCTCACCTGCCCGGTCTGAATGTTGTAGTAGATTCTAGTGTACTTTCTCGTGCTCGCCCTCTCGCACTGCGCTGATAGGCTCAAGTCCAGACTGTTAGACACGAAGAAGGGTATTGTACTCGGAGTGACAGCAGACGTGTGGTTTGCGAACGACGACGTCAACGGTTCAACAGAAGGCGCGAGAATGGCCGAGTTGTTGACGTTGAGAGACGACTTGTAAATTTTCACCATGGGTGGGAACAATAAGAGGCCTAGCAGCAACGAGCTGAGCATCTACGACGGAGGCGTAGGTTTCTGGTGTGAGAATAACGTCAAGGATCTTGGGGGCCCGGAATCTATTCCCGAAGAAGGAAGAAGAATATCCGCCAATCACGATTGGCCCGCGAGATGGAATCTTGCGCACTTGACGAAACTTGCATTCTCTCAGCTCAAAGCTCGCGCAGCCTTGCCGGGTTGCCGTTAATGAGCTTTAGCCGAATTGTTCCGCCGTCAGTCTCTCGAATCTCTTAAAATCCTAAATGCTTCTGTTCTAACCTTTGCAATCGGGCTTGCTCGCGAGCACGGATCATGTGTGAACAGCTCATTCAGAAACGCTTCTTAGTGTTGGTTGTTGAAAGCTTCAACACATGGGAATCCTTCGCAGTGAGTTTATGACTCACGGCACAGTCGTGCTGCCGCACGAGTATGCCAGGAACTATGTCGACCTTCTGGGTAAGCAGACTAAGCTCATGTTCGAGGACATGAATTCGGCCGTCATGCAAAGGTGAGTATCTGTCACTGGTGAGCCGTAGGAGATTATTGCATCCTTTCAGACCTTATCGTAAGTACATCCAGCGCATCGAGGATATGGAGCGTATGCTCCGCGTTCTCGACTCCGAGATTGCCAAGATGCCTGATGTCGCTCTGTACAAGAACCGTATTGATGACTTCTTGGACCATGACGAGGAGTTCACTCTGGACACGCTCGAGGCCGAGATCAAGAGGGTCTACGAGCAGTTCATTCGCTTCCGCGGCAACAACGAGGAGTTAACCACTGAGCTCGACTCAGCCATTGAGGAGTTGAACGTTGTCAAGAACAGTCTCAGTTCTGGTTCGATGTCTGCTGGTGGCCCGGCTCTTGAAGCCCCTCTTCTCCAGGGCGAGCCTACTGCTCGTGGTACTGGTAGAGAGCGCATGGGTATGCAGTTCTCTAACATCGCCGGTGTGGTGAAGATGGAAGACCAGGAGAGCTTTGCCAGGACTGTCTTCCGTGCTACTCGTGGTAACACCTTCACTCAGTTCACTGAGATTCCTGATACTCGCAAGAGCGTCTTCGTCATCTACTTCCAGGGTACTGCTGCTAACAGTTACATGGCTGCTAAGCTCCATCGTATCTGTAGCGCTGTTGGTGTTCATCTCTATCAGTGGCCTGCCTCGAGAGAGGAAGCTACCAGAAGAATCGGTGAGTTGGAGAACATCATCGCTGATAAGAGCCACGCTTTGGCAGGCTTCGACAGATTCATCCGTGATGAGGCCAGAGGTCTAGTTGAGCCCATCCGTATGGGTGGCAACTCCCGTATTGAGGAGTGGAAGCTCTTCTGCATCAAGGAGAGGAACATCTATGCTACTCTCAACCTCTTCGAGGGCGATGTGACCTTGAGGTGCGACTGTTGGTATCCCACTAAGGACGAGGACTCCATTCGTCGCGTACTCGCTGAGTCTGATTATCCTGCTTCCGCTATGCTCGTGACCGATATCGCCAAGCCTAGAGGCGCTCCTCCTACTTACACTAAAAGACTAACGAGTTCACTGCTGCCTTCCAGGCTCTGGTCGATACCTACGGTATCCCTCGTTACCAGGAGTTCAATGCTGGTGTTGTGAGTATTATCACCTTCCCCTTCATGTTCGGTATTATGTATGGTGATGTTGGTCATGGTACGTTGATCACTTGCTTCGCTCTTTGGGCCCTCTCCAACGCTAAGAAGTGGAAGTATAGCGATGACGGAATGCAGCAAGGTTTGGTTTATGCCCGCTACTTGCTTCTCTTCATGGGTCTCTTCGCCATCTACGCTGGTTGCATGTACAACGATCTTCTCGGTGTCGGTATCCATTGGTTTGGCAGCGCTCGTTACGAGGATCCTGTCGACTATGGTCACGCCACCAACTACGAGATGCAGCCCAAGCCGTGGTTCGATACTCTCAACACTGGCGAGGGCAGCGGTCCTTACCCCTTCGGTATCGATCCTTCGTGGCACGGTGCGACCAACGAGCTTCTGTTCATGAACTCCTTGAAGATGAAGCTTTCCGTGTTGTTCGGTGTCTTCCAGATGATCTTTGGTGTGTGCATCAAGTTCGGTAACGACGCCTACATGAGGTCGTGGGTTGATTTCATCTTCGTTGCCATCCCCCAGATGGTCTTCCTCTTGGGCTTCTTCGGTTACATGGACTGGATGATCATGTACAAGTGGGTGACCCCAGTGACTCAGGATCCCTGCTCTTAACGGTCCTCCCTCGCTTATCAACACCTTGATCTCCTTCGGTCTTGGTCAGGCTGATAAGCAGCCTCTGTATCTCGGCCAGCCTGTCGTTCAGAAGTGGCTCCTGTTCGCTGTGGCGATTTCCGTTCCCATCATGCTCCTCCCGAAGCCCATCATTATTCAAATCCAGAGGTCCATCAGGAACAAGAAGAACAACCGTAATGCTGTTGCTAACGACGATGTCGAGGCGCAGGCCCTCCTTGATAAGGAGAACAAGGCCGTTGAAGAGCCTGAGGAAGAGGGCATGGACGAGGTCTGGATTTACCAGATGATCGAGACCATCGAATACGTGCTTGGTTGCGTATCTCATACTGCGTCGTATTTGCGTCTTTGGGCTTTGTCCTTGGCGCATCAGCAGCTGTCCGTGGTGTTCTTCCAGATGATCATGCAGGGCGCTCTACAGTCGTCTAGCTGGGCCAGCCCTATCTACATCTACTGCGCTTGGGCTGTCCTCTTCGGTATCACCCTGGGTGTCCTTATGTTCATGGATGTCTTGGAGTGCTTCCTCCATACCTTGCGTTTGCACTGGGTGGAGTTCCAGTCCAAGTTCTACATGGGCGATGGTTATTCCTTCGTGCCATTCTGTCACTTCGACATCATCAAGGACGAGCTCCAGGGCTAAGCGGTTTAGATGTTGATGACGTGTTTATCTTAAGGAAGTGGTAGACGATTCATTTCTTGTTTATCCAACTTTCCCTTTTTCATACATTCGAATCGCCGTTTGTTGTTTCGACTTCGAGGCGTGTTAAGATTGTACTAAGTCTCTTGTTAACAACATGTGCAGGTGTTCTTGTTTTCATAGTCAGTGATATATCTCAGGCGGTGCTAAGGTGTTGCTTAGATGCTTTTCAAGGATGCCGTTGTCTTCGTTAGGTATCGAGATAGTATCGTTCGGCGGGGTTTCGTTCACCGTTGTGCCTGGGCTCTGAACTCATCAGTTCGTGGCCCTCGTAGCACACTATAATGTTGAGCTCGATCGTCGATTCAGATGTTTTTGAGTCGCCGGAAATTGCCCATAGCATAGCAGCACTTATTATAGCCCCCACGTGATACCCAATACGATCCTTTCAATACCTCTGCATTAACATTCAAGCTCGGTCAGTAGTGCTGTTACGTGCTCAAGTTGCGTGGCGTTGATTGACGGTTTCGGCCCACGTAGCGTTACTAGTGTTAAGCTTCATTTCAGCTTGTAGTATCCTTCAGCTTAGCAGAGCCAGCGGTTGTCCCCTGAGTTGTGTCGCTGTAGAGCGGCTGTACGTTGGGTTTTATACTCTCGTTGCCGTTACCGACAGAGCTCTCAACTTGGTAGGAATACTCGGTCGCTGCATGAGAGAGTGTTTTGTTGTTTTTTTGGTACTAGAGTTTCGAGATTAACTGTCGGTGTTAGCTGTGTCGACGTTGTTACCTTTAGGCAGACTCTCTTCAAGTGTGTTCAGGATCATTTCGCTTGACTAGTGGCGATGAGCATTAGCGTGATTTGACCTTGCCCCTCTCAGTTCTTGCTCATTTCTAACCAGCATGGGAATTCTCAGAAGTGAGTTCATGTCCCATGGCACTCTTGTGCTGCCACACGAGTGGGCGAGAGATTACATTGATTTGCTCGGCCATAAAACTCAGCTCATGTTCGAGGATATGAACTCCTCAGTTATGCAGAGGTAAGCTGGTCGTTGTTGGCCCAGCGTTAGTGTTCGTTCTTTCATTGTTGTTCGCTCTTCAGGCCTTATCGCCGCTATATCCAGCGCATTGAGGAGATGGAGCGTATGATCCGTTTCTTGAGCAAAGAAGTTGAGGGCATGCCCAACGTGGAGGTCAACAAGAACCGTATTGATGACTTCTTGGACCACGACGATGAGTTCACTCTCGATTCACTCGAGGCCGAGGTCAAGCGGGTGTACGAGCGCTTCCTCCGCTTCCACAGCAACAACGACGAGATGACGGCCGAGCTCGAGGCCGCTATTGAGGAGCTTAATGTTGTCAAGGACAGCATCTCAACGGGCTTCCTTGCTGCTGGAGAGGGTCTTAGCCAGCCTCTTCTTCAAGATGAGCCAACTGGACAGGGCTCTCGTCGCAGAGAAGAGCACATGCAGTTCGCTAACATCGCCGGTGTTGTGAAGATGGAGGAGCAGGAGAGCTTTGCCAGAACTGTCTTCCGTGCTACCCGTGGTAACACCTTCACTCAGTTCGTCGAGATCCCTGATACTCGCAAGAGCGTCTTCGTCATCTACTTCCAGAGCACTACCGCCAGCTCGGCCATGTCTGCCAAGGTCCACCGCATCTGCAGCGCTGTCGGTGTTCACATCTATCAGTGGCCCGCCTCGAAGGAGGAAGCTAAGGAGAGGATCGAGAACCTCGAGACCGTCATCTCCGACAAGCGTCGTGCTCTTGCCGGGTTCAGCAAGTACACCAGGGACGAGGCTCGAAGTCTCTTGGAGCCCATCCGTATGGGTGGCAACTCCCGTATTGAGGAGTGGAGGCTCTACTGCATTGAGGAGAGGGCCATTTACGCTACTCTCAACCTCTTCGAGGGTGATGTATCCATGAGGTGCGACTGTTGGTATCCCACTAAGGAGAAGGATTCCATTCGTGAAGTTCTTGCAAGCTCTGGTCTGCCCGCCTCTGCTATGCTCATCGACGATGAGCAAGCCCCTAAGACTGCTCCTCCGACTTACACGAGGAAGAACGAGTTCACTGCCGCCTTCCAGGCTCTTATCGATACCTACGGCACACCTCGTTACCAGGAGTTCAATGCTGGTGTTGTCAGTATTATCACCTTCCCCTTCATGTTCGGTACTATGTACGGTGATGTTGGTCATGGCATATTGCTGACTGCCTTTGCACTGTGGGCGATGAAGAACACCAAGAAGTGGAGATTCAGCGATAGCGAAATGCTGCAAGGTTTGATTTACTCTCGATATCTTATTCTCTTCATGGGTCTCTTCGCCATCTACGCCGGTTGCATGTACAACGATCTCCTTGGTGTCGGTATCCATTGGTTTGGTACCGCTCGTTACGAGGATCCCGCAGAGTATGGTCACGCCACGACCTTCGAGATGCAGCCCAAGCCGTGGTTCGATACTTTGAACACTGGCGAGGGCAGCGGTCCTTATCCCTTCGGTATCGATCCCTCGTGGCACAATGCTACTAACGAGCTTCTGTTCATGAACTCCTTGAAGATGAAGCTTTCCGTGTTGTTCGGTGTCATCCAGATGATCTTTGGTGTGTGCATCAAGTTCAGTAACGATACCTACTATCGTGATGTCTTGGACTGGATCACGGTCTGCATCCCCCAGATGGTCTTCATGATCTGCTTCTTCGGTTACATGGACTGGATGATCATGTACAAGTGGGTGACCCCGGTTGCCCAGGATCCCGCTCTCAATGGAGCTCCCTCGCTTATCAACACCTTGATCTCCTTCGGTCTCGGTCAGACTGATAAGCAGCCGCTGTATCAGGGTCAGTTCACCATCCAGAAATGGTTCATGATCGCCATCCTTCTCTCATTGCCCTTGATGTTGCTACCCAAGCCGATCATCATTGGCATCGCCAGGTCGTATAAGGCCAAGAAGGCCGCTCGCCGAGCTGCTGCCGCCCATCAGGACGTTGAGGCTCAGTCACTTCTCCCTAAGGATGATAAGGCGACTGAGGAGCCCGCCGAGCCAGGCATGGATGAGGTTTGGATCTACCAGATGATCGAGACCATCGAATACGTCCTCGGTTGTGTATCTCATACGGCATCATACCTCCGTATTTGGGCTCTTTCCTTGGCACATCAGCAGTTGTCCGTCGTGTTCTTCCAGATGATCATGCAGGGCTCTCTCGAGTCTACCGGCGTTATGAGCCCCATCTGGATCTACTGCGCCTGGGCCGTCCTCTTCGCTATCACCTTGGGTGTCCTTATGTTCATGGATGTCTTGGAGTGCACTCTGCATACCTTGCGTTTGCACTGGGTGGAGTTCATGTCCAAGTTCTACATGGGCGATGGTTATCCCTTCGTGCCTTATCGTCACTTCGACATCATCAAGAACGAGCTCGAGGGTTAAGCTTCGAAACCTTGGAGCATTCTCAGTTATCTGTAGACTGCGTTCTGCGCTTTTTTCTCACTCAATTCCTTTGAGACTCTGATTTAGGCCAACAGCCTTCGGACCACTTGTTTCCATAGCGAGAGCTTTCCGCTGCTTTTGAGTTTAGTGCTTTGTCAATTTCGAAAGTTCGGGATGGAGCGGTATGGTATGGTGGCCAGCTGTTGGTTGATCGCATTTTGCTATGGGTATCTTGCGCAGCGAGACCATGACCCATGGTACCCTCGTGGTTCCTGCTCAGTGGGCCAGGAATTACGTTGACATTCTTGGTCATGATACTAATATCATGTTCGAGGACATGAACGACAATACGATGAACAGGTTAGTCCGTATCAGGAAGAACCTTTGAAGGGGGTCCCTACAAGTGTTGTTGTCGATACACACTGTCTGAGTTCTCCATGGTATAATCTTTCTCTCTCAGGCCTTACCGCAAGTACATACAACGCATTGAGGAAATGGAGAGGATGCTGAGGGTCCTGTCGAAGGAGCTCGAGAGCGTTCAATATATGCCGCTTTACAAGAACCGCGTGGATGATTTCCTGGAGCATGACACTGAGCTGTCGCTGGACCCACTAGAAGACGAACTCAGAGGAATTTACGACCGTTTTATCCGTTTTCAATCCAACAACGAAGTGATCACTGCTGAGCTCAATGCTGCCGTTGAGGAACTTCATGTTGTTTGGGCCAGTCTGGCCGGCGGTATGGTCGGCGACAGCGGGTTGGAGGCTCCTTTGCTCGACAGCGGGGAGGGTCGTAGCTACGCGAAGCTTCACGGCATGCAGTTTTCGAACATCGCCGGCGTTATCGACCTCAGAGAGCAAGAGACCTTCGCTCGTACCGTCTTTCGTGCAACTCGTGGTACGGCTTTCACTCACTTCACCGAGATCACCGAGGACGACCCGCGCAATCAGGCGGAGCAGAAGAGCGTGTTCGTGATCTACTTTCAGGGCGATGCTGCTACCAGTGCCATGGCGGCTAAATTGACCCGCATCTGCAAGGCAATGGGGGTCAGACTGTATGACTGGCCCGTGTCCACGGCTGAGGGTACCGCACGTTCTCGTGCCTTGGAGTCCACCATTGCCGACAAGACCGCTGCCTTGCAGGGTTTTGATAGAATCATGCGAGATGAAGCTAGAATCCTTCTACAGCCCATCCGCATGGGAGGCAACTCTCGCATTGAGGAGTGGAAGCTATTCTGTATCAAAGAGAAAAGCATCTACGCCACCCTCAACCTCTTCGAGGGAGTCACCACTCTAAGAGCTGACTGCTGGTATCCCGCTGAGGACGAAGACGCCATCCGTCATGTACTGGCTCATGCCTCCTTCGGCGGTTCTGCCCGAGCCTCTGCTATGCTCGTTACTGATGCTGCATATACCGGAAAAGCTCCGCCCACCTTCATCAAGAGGAACGCCTTCACGGACGCCTTTCAGGAGTTGGTTGAGACTTACGGGGTTCCGCACTACAAGGAGTTCAACCCGGGTGTTTTCACGATCGTCACATTCCCGTTCATGTTTGGCGTTATGTATGGTGATGTGGCCCACGGTGCGATGCTCCTTTCCGTGGCCATCTACGCTCTGCTCAATGCTGACAGAAGTGGAAGTACAGCGACAGTGCCGTGCACCAGGGGTTGTCCTATGCTCGGTATCTGCTCTTTGGTATGGGGTTTTTCGCTATCTATGCTGGCTTCATGTATAATGACTTCTTATCTGTCGGCATTGGTATCTTTGGAGACTCTCGCTATGAAGACCCTGAACACTTCGGTACAGGCGCCAGCTATGAGATGAGGGCGAAGTCGTGGTTTGATGGCTCTAATACAGGAGATGGTCTTGGTCCGTATCCGTTTGGAGTCGACCCGTCATGGCACGGTGCCACCAACGAGCTTCTGTTCATGAACTCATTGAAGATGAAACTGTCGGTTCTCTTCGGTGTTTCTCAAATGCTCCTGGGTGTCTGCCTCAAGTTTAGTAACTCATATTATAACCGCAACTGGACGGATTTCACCTTCGAGTGCATCCCCCAGCTAGCCTTCATGCTGTGCTTTTTTGGTTACATGGACTGGATGATCATGTACAAATGGGTCACACCAGTGACGCAAGATCCCGACCTCAATGGGCCACCATCTCTGATCAACACGTTGATTGGTATGGGCTTGAGCCAGCCCAACAGGCAGCCACTCTATCAGGGGCAGGATGACATCCAGAAGGTCCTCATGGTTGTCACTGCATGCGCTGTCCCGTTGATGCTCATTCCCAAGCCGGTGATCATCCTCATCAAGAGAAGACTGGCGAATAGGGCAAGTTCTTCTACTAGGACGAATGGTGATCTTGAAGAGCCTCTTCTGGGAGAACGCAAGGGTCATGAGGATGAGCACGACGAGGAGCCGTTCGGCGAGGTGTGCATCCATCAGATCATCGAGACCATCGAGTACGTCCTGGGGACGATATCTCACACAGCCTCGTATCTCCGTCAATGGGCACTTTCGTTGGCTCATCAGCAACTATCCTTGGTTTTCTTCCAGAAGACCCTTCAGCCTATGTTGGAGACCTCGGGTACCTTTCAAGCAGTCTGGATATACCTCGGCTTCGCTGTCCTCTTCGGTATCACTGTGGGGGTTCTGCTCTTCATGGATGTCTTGGAGTCCTTCCTTCACACATTGCGCTTGCACTGGGTGGAATTCCAGTCCAAGTTCTATAAGGCTGATGGCTACTCATTCGTGCCTTATCGCCATCACCAGGTCCTCGTGGCTGAGCTCAATGGCTGATGACGACGAGCAGATTTTGCCATCTTAATTTTTTGTGACGACAGTGTTACGCCGCACAGAGGATGAATCGCATGGGAGCTGTAGTCTGAGTTTTTCGGTAACAATCTCAGCTTCAAGTGTCGAGTTTTCCACGCGGACATAAGTCACCTTGAGCGAAACCAAGAAACGAGTCGACTCGCTGTAGTGTGAGATCTTGCATGCAATAGAAATCGCTGTGATCAGCCTTAACGGCATATTTTAGATGGACAGCATATCCAGCGCGTATGCAGATCATGCCAAACCCTACTATTTCACATTAAAGCCTCCAGTCTGGCTGGCACGCGTTCCTCTCATTGCTTTGACTATCAAGAGGAACAGCCTAGCTGGCAGTGCTAATCCGGGTGATCGTTCTGTGCGTCTAGTGCAAAAACAACGTAGTGGAGTCTAGTGCAAAACAACGTGGCGGAGCGTTCAACTTTCGCCTCCTACTATGCGGCATAGGCTATGCCATTCGACAGAATGAAGAAGTTCTGGTTGCTCAGTCTCGTCATCAAGTGGTCTCCATGCCCCGCCAAAGACGGTAGACAGAAAAGATTAAGCCAAATGAAATTCTTTCATCATAGCAACCCCACGTTTAGAATGTTCGAAGGAATGTCGTGTTCCAGTAGTTAGCCGAAGAGTAGAACGTTGAGTACCTTCAACGATTTACGGCTGTATTGAGAGAGTCTTGCACACGGATCGTACAGCTCAGGAGGGACAGCCAATCGCCACATCAATAATTATTGAACTTGTCAGTGATTTTGACTCTATCTCTCCCATTTCCGGGCCATAGCGCAATCTATGAGCGATATCGCGCTTCGCAGAGCGCGCTCGCCCATCGATCGAGTGATCGATATCGTGCCAGCTGGCGCGACACGCTCTCTCACAAACATTGCTCTAATCAATGATTTAGTGTATGATGATTGATTCCATATTCATGCGTGTCATCTGATTACGATGATGACAAACCACCCTAGGTGTTCGTACTGTCTGATACTCTCAATATGCTGCTCCCTGTGATGATTATACCTTCTTCCACAGACCTGTTCTGAAAGAACACGTGTGGAAAACCGAAGCCATGCACCACACTGAGGTTAATGTTCGCGAGATTGATGATCCAACCTGACTTCCCTCCGAAATATAGTGAGGACAACCTCTTCTATCTACTTTTGTCCTACGTCTGACTCGCCTTATCCATGCATTGAGGCTCTCTAGAGTTGCTACCGGTACCACTCGATGTTCTAGGTAGTGCTAAGAGTTGCCGAAACGAAGGTATTCAGGAAGCTGAAGCGACTGATCCGCCTTGTGGTTCTCGCTGCGCAGATTGTTACATCTTTACTTGCGGCAACTCCGATGATGGAGCAGTTTTTTGAGATTGAGGTTGCTGCGCTTTCGCCTCGGCGTTGGCAGTTACGGCAACACGATGACCCACCGGATTATGAGAGCTGAGGTGAAATGAGAATCGAGCGTTGATGATATACTCTCTCCTAGGTCGATGCTATGATGTTGACCGGTGAAGACTCAATATTCCGACACTTTAACTGATGCTTACACGCGAATCTTCGAAGTGCGATTTTCAAGCTGCTGTGCTCTCTAGTGGGCTACTGCGGTCGGGTAATCTGCATATAATGCCGTCTTATCGCGCTCTGCCGTTGCTTCTCTAGTCCCGGCAATCAATGCGGTCAAGGGACACTTAGATGTTACTTGTCATGGCTTACTCCATGTTCTCGGATGTTGCGTGTAGTGGTGCGCGCAGGGCCGTTATCATCCGTCCACTTCGCAGTCACAGAGGCTAGATGTCTCGAGACTCTCGAGTCGAGAGGAATGTCTGGTCATTCATCGCACCTTCTTCGAGCCTCCGTTAGGCGGTAGGACACTCCCACGACGCGTACCTAATGTCTCTGACAACTCGAAACCTCGTTATTCCCGTGTTATGACGCCAGTTGGTGACGGCCCGCTTAGCAGTGTTAATCTCAGCGCTTTCTGGATTCTTATGGATCCCAAATCTTCAGAGACCGTCTCAACTCCCGGTGGTAAGGATGGCGAAAGACCGAAGAACGGCATGTCGGTGTTGAGGGCTGCGTGTAGCATAGCCATGACGGCAGTGGGAATTGGTATTTTAGCCCTACCGAGAGCAACTGCGGAGTCGGGTTTCATTGGGGGCCTTGTAACTCTGTTCATCGCTGCCTTTGCTTCGTATATAGCAGGCCTTCTGCTGTGGAAAGCTCTCTTCTTGAACCCCACGCAAGGGGACAGTGCTATGCCGTCCTTCGAGGAGATGGGCTACGCGGCGTTCGGTCGAGTAGGCTCGATCTACTTCGGGTTCATATTACACCTTGTTCTCACAGCTATTTGTGCCGTACTGTTGGTTTTACTAGCATCAACGACTATCGCTTTCACCAAGGTTCTTGATGTCCGTACTTGGGTGGCGATTTGGGCTTTGGCCTGCTTGCCTCTCTCGTGGATCAAAGAAATGAAGAATGTCAGCCTATTGGCGGCTGTTGGAGTCGTCTCGGTTTGCACCCTAGTGGTCGTCGTCATCGTCGCATGCATCCAACATCTCGCTACAGCTGGTACTCGTGACAGCTACAACCTCCTGTCAACAAACCCCCTGCGCTTGCTGGGGAACTTCGCCGCCTTCATATTTTCTTTCGGATTTTCTGCGACAACCCCAACCATAACCCACAACATGAATGAGCCGAAGCGTTACCCAGTTGCCTTGGCTATAGCGGCGTTGTTCTGCGTCATAACCTACGCCAGCTTGATGCTGCTTGGCTATGCTGCATATGGGGATTCTCTATTGAATGCTGATACCATCGCCGATGCCATATCTCCTCCCCGTTCCAACTTATCAGTTGCGGGATGGATCATCAACTTCGTTATCCTTGTCGTTGTGGTGTCACATTTTCTCGTCCTCTACACCCCCACCGCGTTGGCCATGGACGATTTCCTCTCGCGCGTTGGTTGGGTCACGAAACTTCCCGACGCGAGGCAGAGAATAGCCCGCCTGTCAGCCCGCAGCGCCCTAGTAGTGATTCAGGCCCTTATTGCCGTCGCCATCCCGAGCGTCGACAAGCTTGTGAATCTCATCGGGGCGCTCTGCGTCATTCAACTCTGTTTCATAGTACCCATCGCCTGCTATGTGAAGTTGAAGAGGATGGCCGGTATACGCATAGGAATTATTGAGATCGTTCTGTACCTGGTCCTCCTTGTCGTGGCGCTGATAGCGATGGGTGTGGGGATCCACGGTGCTGTCATTCAGTTCTAGACGACCGTGACCTGAGTTTTTCGACCACAAGGGCTCTCGAGCAGTGCGAGAGTTTGTCACTGTTGTATTCCCAAGTTTTTCTATCGAGATTTCTCTTACCAGTGTTTGTTACACTGAGTTGATACGTTTGCTACTTCACACGTCTGAGGGCTCAAAGCGGTCCTGCTGTTTTACTTGTACAAAGAGACGGCTCTGCGTTCGGATATAAGTGGGTTGTCTCTGGCTGTTGACGTCTTAACGCCATGCTTTCTGCGAGGGTTTTCGAAGATTCCTCTCTCCTGGCCCAAGGTGATGAGAGGCGCTTGTACTCTCGTGATGGGATGCGACGGAGTCGGAATTCTGGCGCTGTCGGTCACAGGTCTCCGCTCCGGCTTCTAATGGTTTCACATTTTCTCGTCCCGCACACCCCCACCGCCTTGGTCATGGGGGACTTTCACGCATAGTGTGGACTGTGAAACTGTTCACTGCGAGAATGCTCAGCCTTACAAGCTCCAGCGCCCTAGTGGTGCTGATTCTACTATTCAGGCCGTGAATCACGGCCCGTGACAACTGCATCGTGTGACTGAAGCAGTGAGGACGACTGTAGCCTCTGTTCATGAGTTCCCGATAAGTGTAGCTGATTGTCATAGCCAAGGGGATTCGATATATTTGTCAAGGCGCTCTCGACAGTGCTGATCACACTGCGCTTGTAGGTTCTCAACGCCATGCCTCTGGAACTCGGAATTCACTCGGACATTCTTACGGATTATTCGTTCCTCTGTTGGGAATCCATGCACTTGGGTTTTTACCGTGGATGACTGTCCGGCATTCGTCGCCTCAGATTTCCCGGTGTTGGATCATGAATTCTCCGTCCAAATCCCCCCTCTCTGATTCTCCGATCCCGCTGAAGGGGCTGGGCTGGTTTAGAGCG
>JABANP010000344.1:0-55689 GCA_013115135.1 Perkinsus olseni
GAGGGCAGGGCCTGGGCGGCTAATGCCTCCGGGCAGTTTCGGGAGATTGGCTCCTTGACTACACCTTCTCAAGTTGGAAATCTCAACGTCTGGTTGAGAAAGCGGAGTTCTATATAACGCGTTTCTGCATTATGCGATCAAGTATGTTTTTGAGGAGCAGTGAGGTTGTACCCTTCAGAGTGGCAGCACCCCAACCTTTACTCCCCCGTGAGGAACTCAGCGTTGCTAAGGCTACGATAGGCGTTGAGCTATTAGAGAGCGAAAAGCAGAAGGGGATGCAAACGACGTGATCGAACATGCTATTCGCGAAGTGGAGTACCCTTGTGTTGCGAAAATGAATATCCACGCGCGGAATGGATAGGCCCCTTTATATTCGCACATCCAACTCCTCTCACTTCCGCCAATTTGGTAGTCCCCTCATGGAACTTCCATGCAGATCTACCCAGCATCATTCACGTAAACAACGTACATAGATCCAGTTGAGCTGTGGCGTCCACGTTCAGGATATAACGGAGTTAACACTTCCCGATGAACACGTAATAACCCGTTGCCTCGTTACCGTTTTCCACGATTTTGTTTCACAACTGCGTATTTGACACGAAGCGTTGTAGCGTTTCAAACTTGCACGGGAAATGGTGTAGTCCGGTGGATCAACTCGGACTCAAACCGTGCGTGCGAAGCCAGCCGATATTGCAAGTTGTGTTGCAATTCTGTCTTAGAGAAATGCGGAACGATTTCTTGTGGGTGAATCTGGACCGGGAGGAACCTGTTTTGTGGTGGATCAGCTCCAGACAAGTCCAGAATACCGGCACGTAGACGAAGTCAGCCTCAGTGATGTCCTTTACAGAGCAGCGGCTTGACTGAAGCCATTGAGGGAACAGTACCTCAGTGTTCCAGAACTTGTTGCGAGCGTAGCAAGAGAGGGCCGAGTCGGCGCTGAGCAAAGCGCTGTCGTAGGAATAGATCCTAACGTCAGTAAGGCAGTCTTGTAGGGGTTCCCTAGGGCCCACAAAGATAGGATAGTGGTCGAAAGCATGGAAGTGGACCATTTCGATCCACCGGCAATCGCGGCCTAAAAATTCCTGATGCTTCCGGATTTCAGTTGAAGCAAGCTGATACCACCGGCTGGCTTCTCTATCCCCGAGCCGAGAACTGATCTCCGGCAACATGTCCAAGATGAGGACGGCCACACCTTGAGCGCAGTCAAGAAGGAACCGTTGCGGCTCTTTTGCGATCAGCAGGAAAAATGCGTCAGCCATTTCATTGTGTTTCACGACACTATCACCGACAGAGACTTTGGCGAGCCTCTGGTTGAAGAAGAGCGTCTTCCAGAAGGAATCTTTGATGAGTTCATGAACTTCTCCTCGGCATTGTAGCTCGGTTCGGCCTAGGTCGACCTGTCCTGCGTCGATGGTGTCGAAGCAAGTGCCGAAGATCTCATCCATGATTCGGAATCTCTCCTGCGTATCGGGAGTGGGGTCGTGACAGCAGATGTCGTACGAAAAGAAGCCGTCCCAGCATCCCCCCGGATGGTTGGGGTCGCAACAGACTTCAGGCGACAGGGTACCGGAGAACCAACAGGCCCGATGGCCGATAGCCGTGGCTCCCACGACCACGTTCAGGGATAACGTCAAGAAACTCATTTCAAAACCTTCGGGAAGCTTGCACACACCAACTTGAAATATCTCCACCTAGAACCACGTCTCGCTTCATCAACAGTCCACTTCAACCCACCCCCTTTTTGTTTCGGTATCTTCCGAGCTTTTGATCAAGTTCCACCAGGCCTTAGGCAGAAACGATGAAGGACATACCAGGGATCTCGACAGTCGGCATGACTGATGATTGAATCAAGAGGATCAATGAGGGATCAATGAGGATGATCATCCTCATTCGTCAGGCCTCTCTTTTCGTTTTCTAGCCACCCTCGACCAATCTCGACATTCATCTCGTCGTTCATCCAATCTCGACGGAAACAAATAAGTCCCATCGCCGATGTTCCTACAGCATTCATTACAGAGCGTACATCTTGTTGTACTTTATCAGCAACAGACCGAACAAATTAGCGCATCACTTCCGATAAATGACGAACATAGACTCGAGTGGCACTCACTTCAGCTGTAAGGGAGGCAGTGCTTCTCTGCGAGATTCGTGAGAATTTTGGTGAGAGATTTGCACGAAATTACCCCAAGCCGAAGGGATTGGCAGATTTCTCGAAAGGCTGTTACGGCGCTCCGGCTCAGCGTGTTCTTCCACTGATCCGGTGGATCGAGTCGGATCCGAGCCGGTCATGCGGAGTCAGCCGAGATTACGAGTGATTGTTGGGGTGCCGTTAACCCGCAGTGCGGATCCCGCACTCTTGAAACCCGACACAGCCTCAGCCCAGTAGCGAAGTGTCCGTTGAAGGTCGCCGTAAAATGAGATGATCTCGAGCGTGAAGCCCAAGAAGAAAAAGACCTTGGCGTGTTCAAGTACAACTTGTACTGACCAAGGGCGGCGAAGGTAGGGCAGATTGCCCCGAGCAGTGCTTGTATAAGGCACAAGAAATAAGAAGTAGGACAGGAGTAAGTTAGCAGGTACAGAAGCTCCCCACCATCATCGGGTCTCCACATTGGAGTGAACTTCGCACGAGCAAAATTTTGCGACCCCCAAAGAACGGCCGATATACCACGGGACGGATTGATCGGGGGGCTCGAACGTCTTCAACCGACCGTGCCGAGAGCAACAGCGGCCCCTTCCAGAGTTACAACGATAGTGCTGTCAGTACGGAAGGTAACAGAAGACAAGTCGGCAACGTCGCTGAGATCAAAGAAAACCACCTGCTTCTCAGGGCATGCATATTGCACCCTCGCGAGGAGGTCATACAAAGTACCCTGTCCAACCGACTCCAACTCGTAGTAAACGTATGGACGCCCAGTCTCACGGCGGACAAGCCTGAAGGGAAGCCGGCCAGTAGGTTGGCCACCGCATGTAGCCTGTATACCAACAATCCCAGTGGTAAATATGTGGTAGGACAGCGTCAGGTGGGGGGCCGCCTCTTCTCTGTATTCAAATTTTCCCGCGATCAGAGAGCGTGCGACCCTTATGAACTCAATCGACGCTCCCCGAAAGTTGGTGACGAAAGAGTCACCGCTGTTGTAATGTATTTCCGTGAAGTCTCCAGTCTGGATACCAGCAGGCGGGTAGCTACCATCGGGCTCGATTCGGCCAGCGTCGAGTAAGGCCTTCTCGATGATCTTGTACCAACCCCTCAGGGAGCCGGACGAGAAGTCGACCGTGTAGTTCGAACCAGCAATCTTAGTCAGAGGGAAGCGGCCAAACGATCTACCGGTGTATGGGGGATTAGATCTGGACAAAGATAGAGGGTCCGCGGTCGCGTAAAAGCCTAGTATAGCAGTTTGGGCTGCAACGCCGACAACGATGAAGTGGTCCTCACCATAGTGAATGTACTCGCCAACATCTTGAGCGGTGGTGAGGAGCCCAAGTAGAGCGACGACGCACGGTGCACCAAAATTTAAAATTTCAAACAAGAAAAACCGAAGGTGAGAGGCATCATCCTGAGTTGATCCCCAAAATTTCAAGTCAAAACTCGAAACCAGCCGCTCACACTATTCACGTGAAAAACTGACACTTTTCCTGAGCTTCTAGCGCGGTGTGCTGTGGTTTTGTGGCTCCTAGCGCCCGGGATTGTGTTATTGGTGCTGCGGCTCAGTGCCATTCATTTCTGACCAATGTCACAGAAGAATACCTGTTACCTCTGTGGCTTTGCGACCGCATCTTGCCGCCCTGCAGCTGGATCAGCGAAGCTCATTGGAGAAGTTATCGGATTGTATCCGAAGACTTTCGAAAACTGGGGAATCTGCCCAAACTGCGATATCGCCCTTAGCAAGGGCACGAGTTCATGGGTGCAGCAATACCTACCACGTGGGTATGCTCCGTATGCTTGGAAAAACCAGCCGAAGTCTCTTCCTCGCGGGAGGAAGCAGAGAAGAAAAGGATCGGGTCGTATTGCGGCCCCAGTTGAAGATGTGGCTCTCCCGGAGGGTGATCCACTGGCTACTGAGTTACGCCTGCTGCCCGACTTGACGAATGACGAGAAGGTTCGTTACATCCTCCATCTCGCGAAGGAGCAAGGGGTTTTACACCTACTAGTCGGTGGTGATGATTTCTCCAAGAAATCACGCCAAGAGCCGAAAGTAGGGATGGATGCTGTGAAGAGCTACACGGTGGACCTCTCATTATCGCAGAGAAAGCTCGAGAAGATGATGAGAAGCGTCAATCGTGACTCCGGCGGTACGGTATTCCCGCCGCCTTCGAGGGTCCGAGCTTCGCGCAAGGACTACGAAGCGAAGTTCCACGTGCGGGAGGGTTTGGCTACCCCAAAGGATATACTGGCCTTCGTATGCGATCGTTTCGGTCTCTCCACAAGTGCTGATGATACTGGAACTTTGTTGGTTGGTCTAGACTTCGGTGGGGGAACAACGAAAGCTGTTGTTAAACCGTATGGTGTGTCCGGCGGCCACGGATGTCTGGTAGCACTAAATAAGGCCAAGGACTCGCGAGATGTCACTGCCGGAATTGTTGCGGAGCTTCAGCCTTTGGCGCAGAGGTTCAAGCTCTTGTACACAGCCGATAATAAGGAACTGCAATTCCTATCCGGCACCTCTTCTAATGCATGTTGGTTATGTAGTGCCGTCGAGAAGAGATCGAACAATCGATGGGTCTATCCTCTGACGAGGGAGGAGAGGAGATGGCCTAAAGCCGAGGAGTGGGCGAGATCCTACAGGGAAAAATGCGACCGTTTGAAGCGTCCACCGGCTCATGTGAATGGGCAGAAGTCTCAACCACTGGTCTCCGAGGAGTCTCTCTTGCTCCCTTGGCTTCATATACTCATGGGCCTCTGCCGCAACGTTTTTGACCATATGATTCGACGCGGTGCGTCTCGACAGGACTTGGAGCAGCTCCTCAGCGACAGGCTTCACATTGTT
Source organism: Perkinsus olseni (assembly GCA_013115135.1). Lineage (NCBI taxonomy): Eukaryota > Perkinsozoa > Perkinsida > Perkinsidae > Perkinsus > Perkinsus olseni. Next base: position 4,986 of record JABANP010000344.1, read on the forward strand.
CCGACGAAACCAATCGCCGGTAGCACTCTCGAGAGGACTAACGTGCTTGCTTTCACGGGAAAGGACTGCCGAAAGCTTATCAAGGAAATTGAGACTGTGAGGGGCGATCTTCTGCGGTTGCCAGTGGGCGGCTCAGCGTACAAAGTACTCAGAGCCATAGGGAACGTCCACGAGGCTTTAACGTCTTCCCATGCCCAAGAACTGGTTGAGGCTTCGATCGCGAACTTCCGTAAGGAGTACGTGGACGGAGGTTTCAACCCAAGCTTGGTGGTGCATCTGCTGGTAGCTCATGGGTTAGAGTTGTATGCTCGCCATAGTGATCAAGGTTTGAGACTTCTAACTGAAGAATTTGCTGAGAGGATACACTCGCAGGTCAATACATTGGTAGCTACATCGCAGCTAAAGGGGGATTTGTTGAAGCAGATATCGTTCTGGAACTGGCAGTATTCCAGCTCACAGGTCGAAGAGTGTCATACTCCCTCTCCTCGTCCTAAGCGGGCTCGTCCAGCTGCGAAGCGCCTGTCTCCACAAGTCGCTCTCAGTGGCTTGTCTTCTATGCCCAGCTCCAATCCAAGCGACAGCCGGGCCGTCGATCCAGATTACGCAGGCTTGTCGGATGAGTGACTGTATATTTGAACGGGAAAAACTCTTTTCCGTTACCGTTCATGTTGAGTTATAGTGGGGAAAAGTGTCAGTTTTTCACGTGAATAGTGAGAGCGGCTGGTTTCGAGTTTTGACTTGAAATTTTGGGGATCAACTCAGGATGATGCCTCTCACCTTCGGTTTTTCTTGTTTGAAATTTTAAATTTTGGTGCACCGTGCGACGAGGCAAGCCGGGGCGACGATCATCATCCAGTGCGTAGAGTAGGACACGAGAGGGGGGCAACACTGCAACAGAGGGCGAATTAGCAGCCACAACAAGGACTTCGGCTTCCAATCGTGACACGCTTACTCCCGATGGCCAATTAAACTCCGAGGGACGGACGGTGACTGAAGTATGACGCCGTGTATCGATCACGCGGAAAGCTTAATGGCGAGCGCTAGTTTTGAGCTCACGCGCAGCGTTGCCTTTAGTAAGGTTGGGAAAGTGGGTATTACAGAAAAGGTGCGAAGCTGGGATTTCTTCCATGCTTGCACGCGGTTGGCGAGCACCATCGCGCGCCTAATCCGATTTGGCCAATAGCTGGACACCTCGATAGGAGACTTCTCTTCGTTGGACGAACGCTAAGTAGAGTCATTTAAGGTGACTCCCTTAGAAGCTATTTCTCGAGGGTTGGCTGTGCACGCACGCACAAGGAGTGATTGGCGGCCGATCATGTTGGTCACTAAGGACCGATAACCGGCCTTCAATGAGCTGCAGTTGAGAAAAAGAGAAGCTGGGTGATTGTGTAAAAGACTGTGAGACCCTGGTAACCAGTGTAGCGATCAACATAACCGGCATCTCAACTCGAAGACGCTGCGGGACAGAACGGGAGTTACTCATTATCCGCCGACCGTTTTGTGTATTCGTGCTTAGCTTATGCTCCAATCACCCAAATAGAACTAGGTAGGAGAGCTTTACGCCTCTCCCGACTTGCGTTGACTATGAGCAACAATGAAGAAGCAGCAACGCGCAACTGATAAGGCTATGCACATCGCGCCTCTGCTAATGTATTCGGATTCAGCGGAGGGTCGTCAGTGGACTGCCAACTCTAGCGTGGTGAATATGTTCACCATTAATGAATAGAGCGATAGATCTATGACGCTCATCTTACGGGCGCACAACGAGCCCCATAGGGTCTGAACAGCGAGCCGTCTCGCAGTGAAAACTCTTGGGAAGAACCGTGTTGAGAAACTGGCTGATTGAGAACGACACACCACCCGGGGTTTGCCATCTGGAATCCAATTTTCTCTCTGCTGTCTTCTTATCATCCGCCACCTAGCTTCAGCGTAGCTTCTTATCAAAGCAAGATAGGACCAGCGATATAACCATTACAACCGCATCCGGCAACGCCTCAGACTAACACGCCTGCCTAAGCTCCTTGTTACCTACTTCAGAATACACGCGACAGGCGCATAACGAGTTCATAATCAGCTACAGGGAACCCGGTGGTGTATGTGACTTTATACTCCAACACCGGTTCCGGCTGAGTTAGACTTTTGCCGATAGGGTGCTCAGTTAGGGACTCTCTGTAGGGTTGATATGCAGCGCAACCATACGTCTCGCCAGGGAGCTCTCCTCGGGAGTACATTGGGACAGAGAAGCTTCCCATCCTCCTGGCAGGACCCGTTTACACATCCCTGGGCTGTGCGTATCGCGGTCACACTGGTCTCGCCCCGGTGTGCCACCACAAGCATCAACCCGGTGGAAATGACGAAAACGCCATCCGCCTCCACTAATTCACCTTTAGTCTCAGCAAACAAAAAAAGAAAAGATGGGCGAAACTTCTGCGGAGCGCCGTTGCTGACTACTCAGAGCTCAGCTCGAACCTAGCCTGCCGAAATCCATTTAGGATTGACGTGGTAGTGACAAGATACGACTCAAAGTGATTATCCAGTGGAGTACTCAGGTAGCATCGTGCGCGTGGACTTCACGGAGCGAGTGAGTGATATTTGGACTTACACTTGTATAAGGGTTAGCCTTACAGGGTAACTCCTGCTACTTACGGAGTCGGATGATAGGTATATCATATATCACCAGCATAACGCAAATGAGCAACTTCCGACGGCCTCGGTGACAAAAAGGGCGTTGGACTTTGTCGCTGGCGTAGAAGAAACTACCGTCTTGGCTGGCTGTTGGGAGTATGCCGCCTTGGACTGAACTCAATGGCATTGAGGCCTCAAGGAAAGGGCCGACTTGAATGAGCAAACGTCAGGAAAGAATATAATGATCGGACTACAACAATCAACGGATCTACTCAAGCGAGTATAGCGGTTGTCCTTGGGCTTAATGCAATCGACCAACTTGATGCATATAGCACATATCATCTAGTACAACAAAGGTGAACACGGAATAGGCTCAGCAGCCTAACCGTTGGGGATGGGGCCGATCGTTACGATCCAATATGCCTCATCATCAATACATATGCCTTTACGGCACGACAGGTGACCATTCTTAACAAAATATGCCAGCTCGAATGAATCGTGACTATGAGGGGTATCGGCCAGAGACCTCACCTTAAAGGCGTACGGAATTGACCGGTAGATGGCATCAGTAGTCTAGCACTGCGAGGAAAGCTAGCTCCGAGAACATACATCGCTCAGGCCTTAGTTAGAGGGACGACGGTTCTCTCAACGGGCACAAAGATTGTATCTCTAGTGGCGAAGGTCACTTGAGAAAGGTCGGGGATAGCCCCTTTAGTGTTCCAATGTTTGGTTGGGCAAGCAGAGCTCATCACCCCAAGGAGCTGATCTAAAGTGCCTTCTCCGACCGGCTCTACAGAATAGTAAACGTAACGCCGACCAGTTGGGCGTCGGACGAGCTTGAATGGGAGTCGAGCAGTTGACTGACCATTACACTCAGCCTGTATATATACACTCCCATCAGAATCAACGTCGTAGGACAACTTGAAGTTACGAGGCTCGTCCTCGTGATACTCGTATGTGCCCGCGATCAAGTTGCGTCCGACCCTGATGAACTCGATCTTCTCGCCTCTGAAAGTAGTGAAGAGGGAGTCACCGCTCATGTAGGTTATGGTGGTGAAGTCACCGGTCTCGATCCCTGCCGGCGGGTAATGATCATCGGGCTCGATCTGCCCAGCCCGTACCATGTAGTCTCCGATGCTAGTATACCAATCACGTATGGTGGCCGACGATATGTCGATGTCGTAGGTGACTCCGCCGCCCCAGCTCAAAGGGAATGTTCCCAGAGAGAAACTGTGATGCAGCGGAGTGCCTACTGGAGTATCAGGTGTCACCCGAGTTCTTGCGGAGAAAGCGAATATAACTCTAGAATCGTCGGTGATACCGATATCAAAATTGTAGTCTTCGGTCTCGTAGCGAAAAACGCCTATGTCCTGAGCACTGGCGAGGACCAGAGCTACAGTGGCTACCAGAAAAGTCCAGGTGAAGTTGATCATTGGAGAACAGACGGTGAATGAAGCTACTAATGGCAAAAGACAACCCAGGAGGTGTGAAACCAGACACATGCTTGAAACATGCGGTACGCATAGAAACTATTTGCTAGCGTCCCCCGCGGTGTCGCGCCAGTTCTATCCATAGTTGTCTCCCGGTACTCTCTCTATGAGTGCTCGCTTTCCTCACGCCCATGGTGCAGACGCTGATATTGAGGATTCATGAACTTCGCGTCCTGCATTATACAGGTTGTATGCAAACCCTATGACATCGTCTTAATTGTGTTTCACCCGGGAAGTGTTGTAATGTCGTTGAACTGCTGTAACTAGCGAGCAGGAGTGGTGCACAAGTGCAAGTTACCGCAAACAGTGTGTACTATAGTGACGACTGTAGTTTACGCTATGTAACAGCTACAGGCAGGTTGAGTACTATTCACCTGTTAGACTATCACCGCTACACTTACTTTCACTGCTACTGCCTATCATTAGTATCAGATAACCATCTGCCACCATGCGATATGCATTCGCGTGCATGAGTATGCGTGATGTCCCAAGCTTAAGCGAAGTAAACACGAGCCTCTCGAACCACTAAGCTCCTCTCCGCTTATCACTAAGCTCCTCTCCGGTCCAATTTTACCTCACTTCGAGCCCCGTCTCAAATAGCCACTGAGTTACAGCGCAAGCGTGACGTGATCAATTATTGCGTATTGGAAAGCAGGCCGACTGGATACACCATTCTCTTCTTTCGGGGCAGCTGAGCTAGAAAAATTTCGTCCCGTGGTCACCTTGTTCATGCTTTCTTCGGCCAGTATGGTTCGATCCAACGCCATTTCATCATCCCTTTTCACCCATTACAATTGCCCGTCGAATCGAATCTCGTACCATCTAGTCTCACTTCGTCCATCAATTCGCCAAGTCTTTTTCGTCCACTGATCTCTTTGATTTGCATTGAAAAGCCGCTTCACGATGTCAGTATCGGATCATGATCTGCACACTCGGACCACAAGGAGGGCGAGGAGACTCTGGCCTGTCCATTCGCTGTGAATTTCTCTGACTACTGCGGAACATCTTGACGTCCCAATTCGCAGAGACCACCAGACGACGTCGTGTACGTCCGGAACGTTCCTCGGACGCTCGATACATGCTCAGGAGTCCCCGGTACAGACGTTCTAACGTGTTGAAACGGTTTACTCTATTATCACGGCCACCAGGAGTAGTCCGCTACTCGAGTACTTCTGATACTCATGATGGGTGTATCCCAACTGGGGCAGTGCCAATTCGGCCAGTGGTCAACTCGTCCAAGGTATCAACCCGTACATCGCAGATTCAGACACTGCCAACTGAGTCAGTGGCAGGTCGGACAAAAACGGCTGGGCGACCTGGACCAATTCAGACAGGAGCACTTGAGGCAGTGTCACTTCGATCGCCACTAGAACTCGTACAGTGGCAACTGAGACAGTAGCTTCGCACTCAGTAACTAACTTGATTTTCGCGAACGGTTCGCGAAAATCAAGCTCATATGGCCGGGCAGTTCAAGTGTCCGAGTTGGTAGCATCCGAATGATCGCTTACGTCACGTAAGTTACGTGGTGTCTCAATCGGTAATGTCCCAGTTGGTACTGAGTTGAGGTGTCTCACTTGGCACCACCTTGACACGAGTGTCCGACTTGCCTCTGTCCCAGTTGGGAAGGGTACGAAATGACCACTGCCCGAATTGGCACTGCCCCAGTTGGACTACACCGCTAGAAGAAGCTTAAATACAATTGCTGTGCTGACGACACTAGGCATTACTGCGAGCACCCAAAATCGCTCTGCTCTAGGTCGCTTGGCCAGTCAACTGCAGTTCTCCATTCCATTCTCAATGTCATTGGGAATTTTACAATGACTTCAATTTCCCGAACAAGGTTCTCAATCTCCTAATCAAGCAGAACACCTTCGCTGATTAAGATATCGGGTTTTGCCGACAGATCCTGAGAGCAGCCAAGGAGATTTGATATGATCTCAGGCTACAAGCGCTTTGCTGGTAGCGAATATGGTTAACCTGTCCACTGCACGCACCGTCGCGATGTCTCCATGAAAATGATCCTTGCTCGTTTTGACAATCTCTTGTCGAAAAGTTGGAGTGGCACCTTTCCATAGAACGTTTATGATCTATATACTTTTACTTTTCACCACATCCGGCGATGAGGGGCGATGAGGAAAAACAAGTCGGAGCAAGAACGCAAGTGATTGACTGAGACAACGGTCAAGACGCGCTCCGCCGCATCGCATCAGTCAACTGGGAGTGTTGGGTGAGACTGTGGTGTAAATTAGCCCGAGACCCGAAGACCAGCAGACATCGCCAGGATGTCCAACACACTTCGGGCCAGCGGCCAATACAACACCGCAGTCACATTGCCTGGCACGCAAGCACACAGGCAATGTCTCCCAGATAACTAACCAAGGGTAAAAGAAAAATTTCCTCGGAACCGGCCCGGAAGACCTTCTCACGCCGGGTTCCGCTCCTTACAACCACGAACGCAACATATCGTTGCTACCACTTTGGTCGATTACGGGGGCGCGCGAACAGCTCGCGCACAAACGATGCTTGCTACGCTTGCTTGAACTTGCTCCAGGCAAAGCCCGGACCTTCACTGAAGGCACAAACATCGGCTGTCACTAAATTCTCTGTCCTAATCACTAAATCTAGCGCGCGCCCAACTGATCGATATCTGCGCGCTTTCCTACTGCTGCCGCCTCTTCCGGACTCCGGAATCCGGAGCCGATTAAAGTGCCCTGGGGTAACTCTTTGGATTTATGGTTGCCTTGGGTAACCAGAAACGGTTTCTGATTGCCTTGGGTAACCGTTCGGGTTCCTGGTTGCGCGCGCCCAACTGATCGATACCTGCGCGCTTTTTCACTGCTGCCGATTCCTCCGGACTCCGGAGCCGATTACATTGCCCCTTCCGGTTTCTGGTTGCCTTGGGTGAGCCAGCCCTCGGGTTTCTGGCTGCCTCGAGTAACTCTTCCGGTTTCGGGTTGCCTTAGGTAACCCTTCCGGTTTCGGGTTGCCTTGGGTAACCCTTCCGGTTTCGGGTTGCCTTGGGTAACCCTTCGGGTTTCTGGTGGCAATTCTTTTGTTTTGCTGCTGAGAGCCAACTTCATCACCATGCCGTGAGCGGAACATGTTCGCTGGTTGTATACGATGGGCCATGTGCGCTATGAGCAGTGCACAACGCAACACGTGCCCGGGGAAAGCGGCGCGCAGATATCGATCAGTTGGGCGCGCGCTACTTTTAGTGATTAGGACAGAGAATTTAGTGACACTCGATGGACGTGCCAACGGTGAACGCATGCTCCTCCAACCCTTGCACATCGAACATCCACTACGTGACGTAGTCCACCTGTACCGCTGTAAGACGCCCGCTCGCACGTGCATATGAGGAAGCGGCCATCATGCTTTGAAGTTTCCGCCGCCACTAATTATGCAAGTGCCGAAAATTGTGTGGAAATTTCATATCTTTCGAGTGGGAAATAAACAAGTCTGGTTAACATCCACCATCGCCCAACAATCGAGCGCTATCCTTTCCAAGTCGGGCGTGAATATGGTATTGCTCTCCTCACCGACTTCCAGGACAGGTGTTTTGTCTCCGACTATGATCGTCACCAATGGGTTGTCGTTTCTCTGCTAAGTCACATCCCGAAGATGCCATAGACAATGCAGCGAGTGTAGTACGGGAAGGGGCGGGAACGGGATCTATAGCAGGTATCGTAGTGAATAGCGAATGTGCATCAGTCGGTCTATCAAGGCAGGGCCACGGTCTTTGAGTAGTACCTCTTACCCGTTGGAATACGACATGAGACCATGGATTCCTAGATCGAGTTCAAGTTCTCTATACTTGATTGTAGCAGCTTCCCGGGGTTTCTAGCCGCTCTCACGGATACTCGGCGGGGATTTTATTATACATTATGCAATAATGCCACCGCAGCACTTTGTGGGTCTCCAAACATTATCGTTAATTAGTACGTGAAACTATTCAATATTGGGTATGTTACAGTAGACGTGAATCCTAGGAAAGGTTGGACTTGGATTCAATCGCTCTCGCAAAATGGAGCACGATTTAGCCTCGTGTTACATGTTCTCGTAGTTGAGATTGTGTGCATAGTGCTGACCCGGTGAGCAAAGTTGGTAAAGTTTTGGTATTAGATACTGCCGCGGCCGTCGGCGGAGCATGGGAAATTGGGTAAGTTGCAAACAGAGCGGGTCCGTCGCAGTGCCGCATGTCTCTGTTTTTCCCGCAGATACACGTCACTCTTTGACGAGTCTCGGATCCATGCGGAATCTGACTCGACGGGTAGGGTTACGGGTTTTCTGAAAAACTAAGGGCTTGCCCCCTTGGGACCTCGACGGCCTGGCTTCACGAAGGATCCGAGGTTTAGTGGAATCTTGTGGGGTGCTATGGGAGTAGCTCTTCGAGTTTTTGGTGAGACTTTCGCATCTGACGGAAGCGAGAATTGATATCACTCGTAGGCTTGCGTCTCGGAAACTCGATGGAGACTATAGCTTCCATTTTCTAATGTCGTCAAATCTTTTGGGTGTGTTTCTCGTATTACTCGCCTATATCCGTATCTTGCAAGGTTGAACCTAAGATACCCGTTCAATAAGTGTTCAGTTATGCTTGTTTCAGTTGAGCTCGATCATGTCTTTGACTGAGGGAAAGGAGGAGGAGGGACCTGCAGCAGTTGAAGATCCGCTGGAGTTGGTCCGCAAGGGGATGAGGAAACGTCGAGAAAGTGTAATAAGGGCGAGTCACTGTCTTATCGACAAGAGTCTAATCTCCTGGAAATTGCCTTCTCCGGCGGTCTGACGAATTCTCGGCAACCCGGTTGCGGTATTCACACTCCAAGCCCGGCTGGTTTACGCCGCTCTAATGGCTTGCATTGAGATGATTGTGTTTTCGGGACGTGGGCAATAAGACTGGGTCTGTGATCACCAAGGTTGGAGTAAATATGTGTGTGCGTGCGCTCGCTGCTCCAAGTTACGGGAGAACAGAACAATACTGCGAAATTCGCGTACGGCCGGTGACGAGGATACTCTCAGGTCCTCTTCGAAGACACTACTAAACTTGTGCACACTTTCCGCAATTTTGTGAAGCCCCGAACCCTCTCCTTGGATGATCTGGATGTCTTCCAAACTGTGGGTTGTGGAGGGTAGTAGTAGAACTGTGGAGTATCTTAGTGTAGTGTGTAAGCTTCGGGTCAACCTAAGATACGGTCGGGTTCGGCTGTGTTATCTCAAACAACAAGATCTGGATGCGGTGAGCTCGGAGATATCTACGGAAGAAGTTCGACAGCTCAGCATTGTAGTCTGGGAGTATCTTCAGGTCAACCGTGAGTTTGACGGATCAGGTCCCATGCGCACTGAAGATTCTCAACAAGATTAAGGTTGCTAAGAAGTTCCGAGGATCGATTGTCCACGCGGTAAGATTGTGATCAGTTTTTGAAAATTTCCAAAAAATTTCCGGTAATTTTCACGAGGGATCATTTTTTCCTTTTTTCAGGCGGAGGCTATTCGGGATGAAGTTGAGATTCTCGGCCAGATTGAGTTCCCTTTCATCGTCGGAGTGCTCAAGATATTCCACGACCCGCAGAGGGTGTTTGTGCTCATGGAATTCTGCACTGGTAAAGCATTGGGCCAAAAATGGGAGATAATATCCGATTCCGGGTTATCTCGCCCCGGAACTTACATCGTTCCAGACGGGGGCCTGAAGCCTCTGTAGGGTATGGGTGAAAAATTTGGTTTTCGGAAGATATTCCCTCAACGATTTTATGTGCTTTCCCAACCTCGGCAATATCCATGGACTCGTGTGTTACCGGCTTCAACCTAAGATACGCTTTCTCAGGCGGGGAGCTGTATAAAGTTATACACAGTAGAGACAGCGGCTTGGAACGGAACCGAATTAGCGGTAGGTGGTATCGAACCGGCGACCTCGCTGACTGAGACTGCTCGCTGACTGACCTCTAGACTGAGGGGACTGCTCCCGCAGCGATGAGTCATTCGCATGATAACAATCTCAGGAAGGAAAATTGCCAATAAGAAATGCCGATCTGCTGAGGTGTGATGTTGCTTCTGTATCTGCTCGGGTACGCTCCTCTCGTTCGGCAGCAAGATATTAGTAATAACATTGTGCGGAGAGCCTATCAGAGTGGAAAAGAATATCACATCATAGTAGGGGTGAGCGACAGTACGGGTACGGTCTAGTACGCCGTACTTGAAGCACGGCGTAATTTGATACACGTATGCGTTGTTTAATATATTTAATACGTACTAGTTCTCCGTACCCGTACTAGGTTGACAGTTTGAAACCTACTCCGTACCGAACTTTCCTCGACCGCAGTACGGTTGCCCCGCTCTACATTATAGTTCACTGGACTATTGTGAGATCTATAATAACTCTGATTCTGCTGAGGATGCCTTCAGCGAGTTTGAACTTCTTTTCTGCCTGCAGGTGGGGTGACGCCTCGAGTAGCTCAGCATTGGATCGGTGAGCTTGTCCTCACTCTGGAGTATCTCCATCAGCGTCATACTGTGTATAGAGATCTCAAGCCGGAGAATTGTATGCTTGATCATCAGGTAGGTGGTGAGGCGCAGGTTCGATCCCTGGTGCGGGTATTTTTAATGCATTTTTAGGGGCATGTGAAACTAGTTGATTTCGGTATGGCCAAAAGACTGGAGCCAAAGAATCATTTCCGTAATTTTTCAACTCATGGAGAAACTCAAATTTTTGTTTTTTTGCGAGGTACCAAAACTAATTGCGGAACCCTGATCTATCAGGCTCCCGAGATGCTGCTGAATAGGCCCTATAGGTGAGGAGAAACGAGGGATGTTTTTTGGTAACTTTTTCGGGTTATAGTATCGAGCCAGATTGGTGGGCATTGGGAGTGCTAGTGTTCGAAGTCTTCATGTTGAGATGTCCTTGGGGTGAGTTCACGGCTGTCATCCGGAAGGTCCTTGGTTCGATCCTCGGGCACGTCGTTTTCATCTGTTACAGATTGGTCAAGAGATATCACCGATCACTTCAACATTCAACAGGCTATTATGGCTGTAAACATTCGGTGAGTTGGTGTCAGTAGCGCACGCCCGATTGATCGATTGTCGCTCATCACCCAGGTGGGGGAAGAGAGGTGGCGTGGACAGAGTAACGAAGGATCTCATTAACACGCTCCTCGTGTTCAATCCGGAGAAACGCATAGCAGGGCTTATCGCCAAGGTGATGAATTTCGTGGCGCGCGCGACTTTCGTCCTCCTCGACTGTGCTGTCTTTTTGTCAGTTGAAGGACCACAAGTTTTTCAAAGGCATCGAGTGGAATCTTCTTCTCAATAAACAAGTGCCGGTGCCTTTTGTAATGAGGGATTGTTGTGGTATGGAGTTGGCTTCCCTCTTGCCGCTTTCGATTCTCGTCGTGTTCTCATGATCTTCGGGCAGCGTCGGGTAAGTCTCTTAGGAAAGGAATTCATAATTTCGCTTTGGAACAAGTGCGGGTATGGTAATCGTGCGTGAAATACTCCCATTTTCGGAAGTTTTCGCGCTTAAGAGTCGTACTCATTGCCCTCTGGATGCTCTTTTTCTCGGCGTTGCATGATCCTGAATGGTTATTAATGCAAGATTTGAGGATTCTATTCCCTCATACGGCCTCGAACGACGTTGATTACGGAACTCGGGTTTGATCCCTGCACTCCGCATTTCTCCTCATCTTTAGATACCCAACTTCCGGAGAAGGAGCGTTCACCGAACTAATAGGATGGCTCGCTTGGGACCGTGAGTGAATGTTACAACCAAATCGATCAACTGGGCGAGCGCGCATGTCATGTTAATGCTTCTTCGCTCTTTCAGGGTGGAGGATGTTCCGGGTCGACGATACTTCTCGGGGGTGTTCGACGAGTAAGAGGTGGCCTCTAATGACCGCTGCGCCACGAAATTATGAGTCGACGATTTTCGGTTCTTTTTTTGGAGCAGGTATCCTGAATCGATGGAAGACTCGGGTCCCGAGTTGTGCCAGAAAGATGGGATGCTTTGGGACCATCTACTCGATCGTGTGACGGCCATGCCTCTTGGGTGATCCGCGGAGGTTCGATCCCCGGCAGCGCTGTTTTTCATGCTCCTGTACTTTGTATTGTCTGGATGTCGATCCTCTATCGCTGCGCCGGTCTTTGGTTGTAGTGCATGAATGGTCGTGGGGCTATCGGAAGGTCGTGGGTTCGAATCCTACTACCGGTGTTCTGATGTAGTTAAAATGAACGATTCTCCGCCAGCTGAAAGACGGCGGAAGAAACTAGGCCGGAAAGAACGCCAAAAGGAACAGGTCGGACTGAATTTCGTGGCGCGCGGTCGCGCTAAGACGTATGCCGTAATGCCGAGGCTGGCTTATTTCGTGGCGCGGCGGTAATTCAGTAGATTACTCTCGAAATCCTGACTGAACGTTCCACTGACCAACACTCTCGGTACTCGGTTCATAGTGAAGCTTTCGTAATCGATAGACCCAGGTTCGACCCTAAGGGTAGAGCTTCTTTCCAGGTCCGAGTTGCCCCAAGCGACAAGAGGTCTATTCCGGTTGACTCTGCCACAGTCGATTGTGATAAACAGGTCTTTAAAGTCTACGACCAGATCGCCCATCACTTCTCGCACACAAGGTATAGTAAAAGCGCGAAACATGCATCGCTTCGCTCCGCTAGGGGTTGAGTTTTTTCACAGGTACAAGCGTTGGCCGAAGGTGTGGCAGTTCGTTTCTGGTTTCCCTGTCGGTAGCATTGTAGTTGACGTCGGTTGCGGCAATGGAAAATATCTAGCGGAGCGAAACAAGTAATCGAATTTTGTCTTCGGATTTTGAGTAGCTTTTAGTACAGGCCGATCGATGAAGGCTCGAGGCCGGCGGGATCGTCAAGCAGCGAGGAAGTGGCGATGAATCAGGAAGCGGTCGACGTTAAAGACGGTAGGAGTTCTCATCAGTCGGTGACCGAACAGTTTGCTTGCGTGCAAGAAAGGGCTCTTGTATGCTCCGAACTCTCGCGTGGAGCGCGGTTTAGGCTCCCTCGTCCCGCTCGTTGACGGCCCTCACAGTTATCTAGCTAGAGACTGCTGGTCGCAATTCTTCATGAAGCGCCCGCTTGGTCTCTCGCGACGTTTGCCGGGGTTTTTCTGACAGATTTGATTTGTTTCTCCGCTCGGGAGGGTCGCCATTTCCACTGCTGATCTTAGACTTGCTCGGCAAGATGACAGTAACAAGTTTGTGGACGTTGGGGACCGACAGGAGCCCCGTGTTCTGTGAGATAGCGGCAGACAGGACTGGATCGGATACCTTTGTGAGTTCTTGAGCACCGTCACGCGCCACGAAATTAGGGCTGGTTGGGCAGGTGTCGGACTGCAGTCGAGATGTTTCTAATGCCCTCCGGCCTGGCGTGGCTGATGGGGCGATCTCAATAGCTGTCATCCATCACATCCCTACGGTGAGCGGGTTGGTCGTTCGCGTTTGTGTATTTTATCCGGCCCGCCGACCACCGACCACTGTGAGTATCCGTTCACACATGCTAAGGTGACCTTAGCATTTATGGTAACCCTAGTAAGAATTGCAAGTGAGCGCAAGATAGCAAGATGTAGCACCGATGGTCTCTAGGTAAACACTGAATCTCTGTCGATAGTATCCTCAGCGTGAGTGAGCCGGCGTGTGAATCGTCTCCACGAGTAGTATACCAGCTCACTGAGTCCCAGTCTGTGGATGTTGACGCTTCTTCTCGGTGGCGCCGACCATCATCGCCTCTCTCGACCCCATTCGACTAGTCTTAAAACGAAGAGTTCCAATGCTGTGGTATTCTCTCTCAGGAGGACGGTCGGCTAAACTGCCTCCTTCACATGGCACGTCTGTTGAGGATAGGCGGACAGGGTTTGGTCTACGCGTGGGCGATGGAACAAGTAAGTCGCCACGGCTAGTGAATAGTATGTTTATACCGTTGGTACTGAAGTACTATTCATAAGCACGGATAAGTTCGGATTTCTCTCCAATAGAAATGAGAAAAAACGATGCGATGTGATATAATTTTGTGGAAGGGTTTGCTATTGCCACCATTAGTACTGTATCTATGCAAAAAAAACTCCTCCACAAGATTATGCCGCATCAATCGTTTTTCTCGTTTTCCCATTTATTGCGATTGGCCTCCTGAAACTTGCCATACGGGGTAGTCGAGTAGGAAAAGGGGGAACTCGAATCTCGCTCGCCCTAGTGAAAATTTTGCGGAAGGGTTTACATCCGGAATACTATATTCCGTTCTTGAGGGAGCGGATCCATTGCGCATGCGTGCAATCTCCTCATCGGATCAGAATCTGTTTCCCGCTGTTTCCCGCAGGTACAAGGTTCGACCGGAGCTCGGAAATTCCAGAGTCAGGATGTGCTCGTGCCCTGGCATCTTCAGAAAAGATACGAAACAAGCAAGAATGCCGAACGTAAATCTGTTGTCTGCGCCTTGGGTGCGAATATTACTGGGATACTACCACTCCCTTTGGAGTAGTATTGAATACCATCTCATTCCTAGTTCATTCCAGCCTTTGAGTGGAACGTTTCTTGTAGCGAATAGTAGCGATGATTCCGTCATATCCGGGACTCCTTTATTCTCAGAGTACGCCTCCACCGTCGGGGCCACCAGCAATCCGGAGCTCATCACGTATCATCGCTACTATCACGTCTTCACGCAGGACGAGTTTCGCAATCTGTTCGGCAAGGTGAGGGAAGGGGAATCTAATGTCGAAGAGGAGACTGCTCGAATCACCTTGGGAGAATCTTAAAAGATACCATCTGCCTCACGGCTCCATTGACCTTGGCAAATCTCAACGTTCGTTCTTCCATGATGCATTTAGCAGAACTTGAGGACTCGATTTGCTGGTCGTCAGGTACCGGGCATCCGAGTGGATAAGATCTACTTCGACTCTAACAACTGGGCAGCACGGTTTACTAAAGTGTCCCCTTCACCAACACCCGGGGTTGCAGCTACTGATCGAGTATCTTAAACGTGTTCCTCCCTTCAATATTGGGCTTTTGTTCGTCATGAACGGGCTGCGCTGCTTCCCTTTCACTTGGAGCACTTAGAGCGGGTTATGCTTCGCCGTCGGTTCAACCGGGTTCGATCGCCTTGTGATCGGGAGTAAGATCACGTACAGTGCTACAAATAATCTAGAACTGTTTCTGATTATCCCGACCTAGAAGCTGTGGTATCGTTCGAGGGTCTTGGCCTCACTAGAGTCTCTGGCAGATACGTCGGATAGGGCGATTCCACGTCTTGGGACCTGTGCATTTGCTGGCCGGCATCGCGGCGTTGGGGTGCGCTATTCTCCAGTGGCCCACCTAGTCAGAGTTTCTGATATCCGTTTGTTGGGTTATAGTAGTTCAGGACAACTATATACCATTCTCGCCTCTCTCACTGTGTAAAGAATCAAACCCACCCAAAGCACTCGTTGTGAGTAGTAGTCGTCGCCTTTACACGCGATTCCAGACGACAAAAGACTTGCGCTGTGTTCTTAATCACTCGGTCTCTAACACGAGCTTGAAGAGATATGTACAAAACTCACTAGCAGTCGACGGGAACTGGCGATCTTTAGAGGCTGGCCATTAGCCCGGGGCACATGAGGAGAACGAGCGGAGCGCGTGCAGTTAGTATAATGGTATAAGTTAGCGAGTCTCCAACCATACCTGCGAAGTTTGGGTAATCAGCAGCGGCCCTATCATGAACCTGGGCAAGCACCGGACGCCACCCGGTGTCCGTCAGACACCGGCATGCGAAACGGTCAGCCGCAATCATGGCAGCGGTACGCATACACATGACACGGCGCTTGCCAGGGCATGATGGGCCCGCGAGACCTGGTCGGTAACAAACCGCACCAGAGCCTCTAACGCAGGTGTGGATGGGATGGGTTTAAAATCAAATAAAACTGTGAAACCTGACGATGTGCACTGGCCAACCAGAACGGTTGCAGCACTCTGCTATCTAGCTCGCGAAGCGCCGAGCTGAGCGGACGCAATTGTGCTATTGTCTCCGCCTCGTAACTAAACGCGCCTACTACGTAACCGGTACTAATCTTGGCGAGGCGATAATAACATCGGTGCGGTCGAGCAAGTGAGAATAGTATTCTTCGGCAACAGTTTTCGCGTATAGTATTCTCAGACCACTATACTACGTGAATTCCACGAGGCATGTAAACCCGTTGTGAAGAGGCAGCCATTCTGTATCGCCCGTCGTCTCGCTGATTTAGTAAACGTAACAACGGTTTTGTTGGGTATCCGGGTGTAGAACCTCGGGTTCCGAAGCACTACCGTTGGAACACAACATATGATAAGAGAGGGATGTCCGCAGCTAACGATGTTGCGGAGTTACGATGAAAAGGCGAGACTGATCAAGTCTGCGATGAACAATGAGCTATCGGTCAACAGTCTGGCGTCGCAGGCGAGAGAACTCGCGACGCTATAAGCTTGCGCCCGATTGGCGCTTCACTCTCTCTACTTGTGATGGCGTCAAGTACTAGGATGAGATAAAAATCTGTGTATGTGCGAGTTTATAGTCCGACCCCGATTCCGGCGTAGTTAGACTCTTGCCGATGTGCTCAGTCGGTGACACTCTGTAACACTGACATGCAGTGTAATCTGGCATCTGACATTTAGAAATCTGGATCGGGCCTGCCTTACGAAGACAGAATCGAAGTTCATTAGCGGGCTCCTCTCAAAACCGGATAATCGATGACCATCTTGACGGCCTTCAGCGGGTTGATAGCTCCAGCGTTCCTTTTCAAGGGTCTCAGAGGGCTGGCGAACCTATCAACGTTGTAGGTGATAATCCCAGCAGCATACTTGGGCTTCACACCCATACCGAGCAGGATCGCGAGCGCTCCAGAAACGATAGGACACGCGAAGGACGTTCCGAAGGCGAGCTTGTTGTTGCCAACGTATACGCCCGCGCCGTAGGCAGCGATGTCGACGTAGTCACCGTAGTTGCTGGAACTATATAGTTCAAGAGAGCCTTGAATATTGAGGGCACCTACACATATCACGCCGGGAAGCGGACATGGATAGTGCGTATCGGCTAGCATTTTATCGTTACCAGCGGCGCCGACGATGATGATACCCTGGTCACTAGCGGCTTTGAAGGGCTTGCCGAGGACCCACTCTCCGCTTCTCTTTGTCGTGTATGCTCCCATTGAGATTGACACGATGTCAACTCCGATGTCGACTGCCATGTCCATAGCTTTAGCCATGTGCCACGTACTACCAGAACCAGTATCGGGTAGGACCTTCAGAGACACCAAACGCACATTAGATGACAAGCCGACCATATCGTGGTTATTGTCCTTTCTGGCCGCAATAATTCTCGCAACCATCTGACCATGCTGATTAACCGACGTTAAGTTCGAGTTGTCGTCCACGAAGTTCCAACCACCGTAGATGTACCCGCCACTCTCCTTACGGCGGAAACCCCGGTAAGAGGCGATCTCGGGATCGCTGAAATCGAGGCCGGTGTCCATAACGGCTACGTAGATGTTCCGCCTCACGTAGCGCTCAGACAGTCTCCACACTTCCTTCATGTTCATCTGCTTGAATGCCCTTTGCCACTTAGCTTTAGGGTCGTTCACTCCGAGATCCTCGTCGATGCTCTCTTTCTTGGTGGCGAAGTTGGGGGAACATTCACACTCCAGACCAGGTAGCCGGGAGGCTGCGTCCTGCAGGTAGGCACAGAGATCGGCAGAGCTCACCGTGTCGTCGGACGTGGAAACCACCTGCAAGCCCGAGTACTTCAGAGTCTCGATTGTTGCTGTCTTGAGGAAGGCCACCATTTTAGGGTTGGGGGCGAGACGCTGCGGGACGTCCCGGACGTGGACGAAAGCATCGTCGAGGGTGATCGACAGGATAGTCTTGCTGTCGTAAACTTCTGCAGAGCTCGATGCAGCTATGAGCAGAACAAAGAAGAGAAGCTTCATCGCGTGGGATGAACAGAAAGCTGAAAAGCGCCTATCATCACAGCAAACATTACTGCCACCCCAGTTCCTGGCGGGCAAGTCATCGGCATCACATCTCAGGAGCATCCCGATTCCGAGATGCTTCCGAGGGACTCTGAAGGAGACGCTCGTGCGGGTTTGTCACTCCCATCATTTCTAAGGCGAGACTCTTCATATACATCAGCCCGAGTTCGATAAACTCCGTTCATCGGTGTCACGCGCGATCTCGTCTCGCGAAGCACACGCGTGCACCTCTCGTGTCACGTCCCGAACTCAGTGCAGTGTGGACTTTTCGGGACGGGGCTCAAAGTAGGAGAAAACTGATCTCGTTGAGGATATGAGGCGAACGTATGTCCAATAGCATGAGGAGGAACGCAGGTGTTCGCTGGGACGAGCGTACGTACCACCAACAAAGTCGCACAAAAGCCAAGGTGGGTATACAGTAGGGATGCGGTTGTCTGACAACTGTTTTCACCATAGTGCACGTCGGTTGATTTCATGGATGAGCCTCAGGATACTAAGGTGAATTTTGGAGTCTCTCCGGACTCTAGATCCGATATTATTTCGATCCTGCCCATCCCTCCCTTGTCGGGTATATTGGGATTCCATCCAGGATCACCTTCCTTGGCGCTCCATCCAGGGTTGTTCTCGCCCCTCTGCCTCGATCTCATTCTCTTTCGTCGCTCCTCACTGTCAAGGGCGCCGTCGCATCAGCGAAATCGTAGTCGGAGTTTTAGTTCGCCATTCAAAGAATAATTTCGAATTTAACCTGGTCGTCCGGTTTAATCGCGCGATTGTTTCGAGTCACGCTAGTCTTGCTGAGTGCCTATGATGCATAAGAGGTTCGTATTCCGTATCACCAAGCATCTAGCTGCTGCATGTCAGCATCACTATCAGTGATGGGCCAGTGAGAACTGCAGCACACAACAAGTTGGTGAGTTTACATAACGACAGCAACATCTCCATGTCCATCATAAAATCAATGACGGTGGGACCCATCCATCAAACAGGGGGGATAATAACTTATAAAAAGAATCAGCAGCTCACACACCACCTCTTTTAACCGACTTCATCGTAACCCCTTGGCTCTGGAGGTATCTCGGCACGTCTGATCAGGTCGCGGAACTCGCTACACATTTTCGCAAATGTGCCGAATCTCTTCTTCAGCGAGTCCATCGCGCTCGAACAAACTTCCTGCGGGTCTTCAGAGGCTTTTGCATGAGGGACTGGCTAAAAAGTGAAGAAGAAAGAGTTCCAGAAAATAGTCTTGACAAGCTGAGGTTTCGAAACTACGGGTGTTACATCCGGCCAGCTATGTCCGACAGGATCGTGCAAATATGGCCGAGGCATCATCGGTCCTTCCGGCGCACGGCGACGCGAGAGCCTATGGTACCCTGAAAGAAGGAAACCGGCTATGGGTCAACTGAGTAGGTCTCATGCACAAATGGTTGAAACCATGTTGGTACATTTTCTCTTGGGAGCATCGTCCGACTGATCGCCATCATATATCTTGTATTTAGCAGCTTTCTTGTGTGTATCCTCCCAAAGCGGATGGCCATGCTTGTAGTATGCATACAGTCCTCCGTTCAAACTGACATCGAGAGAAGTTCTGATGGCAAGCTTATATTGCATTCCCACAGTGCCTTACAATTCGATACTGAATGTTTTATACTTCTTGGTCTTCGGGCAAGTGATGTATTCGGTCCACAGGTGATTGTGTCGGGCAGTATCAATCGACACCTTCAATGCTTTCCTGGCGGAAGAATGATCCTTATTTGTGAAACGACACCACGTGGCGTTCGCCGCTGTGAGTTCAGGGAAGTCCTGAGAATGCCGAAGCATAGAAGTTTCCCGCGTAGCACCTCTATGACAGGGTCATTCAGTGCCACGCAGATGATTTAGTGCACTAGGGAAGGCTCTTCCTTCAATTCTTACGTCAGCGGGAGCTCCGGCGCCGGCAGTAGCCGGGTTTGACGCCATCACCATCGCAACAGCTGTTGCCACGATGATCTTTTTGGTAGACATCGGAATGAAGCCTGGGGACTGCGCTAAGATGATGCAGGGACAGGTTGTGGTGGGTGTCAGTCCACTTAGCGATACTAGCATGACCACCGAGGTCGCTCAGGACTCTCGTCTGCCTAAGGGGTAGATACATGGAATATGCCAAGAATGGCTCGCCCCATCACTGTAAGGCATATTCTCACTGGCTAACTCATAAGAGACAGCTCCAGACCCGTGAATGGGAAGATGGCCGCTAAAAATTTTGAATCATGGGCTGGAAGACTCCCACAGCGCCGGGTCGACACCGGAAATGAAGTTGTTGCTCGGAAATCATCTGCACATTTGCTGCGCCACTTTAGGCGAGCGAGATACGAGGCCGTAACAGTTATATGCCGTATTTTGAGTGATGGGCGGGGAAGGCAGCCGTCGTGCGAGGCGGGCAGCTAGTGATCACGATGGGGCTTCCATCGTGATCACTAGCTGCCCGTCATGGAACTGTGATCTCTTCGAAGACCCAGTGAAGGCTGATCATAATTGGTATGAGCAGCTAAGCTCATTTTCTCAATCTGCTGAGCGGACTCAGCAGCTGAATCCGCTCAGCAGGTTGAGAAAATCGTCCACAAGTTTTCGGCCACAACGAATCCAAGAGGATAATAGGCGTTTCTGCGGAAACGAAGCTCTTATCTTGGTGCAGCATCATATTGTCTATGCCGCAAACTAGTGGCGCTCGGCGTCGCTATTGTTTAGTGTCCAGGACGTCACGTTGTGGCAGTGCCAACTCCAATTTAGATCCGGGAAGTGCACTGTACTTGAACCACACGCAGATGTTGACATGGCGATCATGAAAACAGAAGTAGTCAGCTTAGGATTTATCGATACACGACGCGCTGTACCGAAATTCTCACCTTCTACGCAATAGGGCAGTAGCCGTTCGCAACTTGCTACTAGCAAGAAGGCATGACTCCCACTTGCAGCAAGCCGCATCTGTAACAGATTAATGTGGCTGTGTGGTCTACACCATTTCCAGACCTACTTAGTAAAACCCCAGAGCAATTTAATAAAGCCCAGAGCAAAATAATAAAACCCCAAAGCAATTTGATTTTATGAAAGACCAATTTAGTAGAGCCCAACAAAATCACTAACAAGTACGGAAAAACTCACAACGTCAGCCTACATTAAGTAAGCCCTCCTTATTCTACAGATCGCGGGTTAAAGTTTAATCGTTAAACATTCAAATTGAGCCTCCGACTGGCGTGCCTTACATAGCTGAGCAACAAGGGTACCATGTTTGGGTGTGATTGGAGCAAAGTTGAAAATTGTATACAAAGTTGCAGTTGCATAGTAACCTCTTCAACCCGTTTTTGAAGCAACTTCTCACAGTACGGCAGGAGGTACTCTGCCTTCGCTCCACCGCCTCTCCCGCCATTCATGCCATGAACTTCATGGGCCAGAGTCCCCGGGCCGGAAGGAGGGACGATCCGGATGCGTCTCGCGTGCCGACTAAATTGCTTTGGGGTTTTACTAATTTGGTCTGGGCTTTATTAAATTGCTCTGGGATTTTACTAAATATGGCCTGGGCTTTATTAAATTGCTCTGGGGTTTTACTAATTTACTCTGGGGTTTTACTAAGTAGGTCTGGAAATGGTGTAGTGGTTAGGAAGTCACGTTGTGGCCATGATCACCCTGGTTCAAGTCCGGGTAGTGACTCGTATTTGTAAGGCAGTGTGTTTTGACACACGGAAATGCCGACATGGCGGTCATGACCACAGAGTGAGTCCCCAGCTTGTTGCTGATGGATGCACGACGCGCCGTCCGGAAATCCTCGCCTTGCCACGGTGAGCGAGAAGGTGGTGTAGCAAGAACGCTCAAGTCTTACCTGCGGCAAGCCGTACTTGCTTTAGCATCAGGTGGCTGTGTGGTCTAGTGGTATGATTCGTGCTTCGGGTGCACGAGGTCCCGGGTTCGATTCTCGGCTCAGCCCTATCCTATTGCAAGTTTCATCTCGCAGCAGGATTCAGCAAGAATTCGTGACCGTGAGCTTCTCGACTATTACGGGACGAGAGCGGTGAAACCCAAATTCGATCTCGGTGGAACTCGAACCCACAATTTTTCGTTCCGAAGACAAACGCCTTGTCCATTAAGCCACGAATTGTAATTCATAGCATTTGCGTGTGCTCTACAGACTCTTTGTTTGGGTGAAAACAAGTCTTGGTACTTGTAGCCCGACTCGCTGAGGCAGCAATGCGGGCCCAGAGTTCTCATGCATTCGATGGAATTTTCAACAGCGACACCAAGAACTACTCTTTCTGATCAGCATAGTACAAATGCGACTCACGCTGTAGCATGGAGCACTACCCTCACAAAGTTCGCCAGTATCGATATTCCAGATCAATAAATGATCTTGTGTGCATCATAACAGCTGCGAGATTCGAACGCGCGCCCTTTCAGACTAGCGCCTGAAACTAGCGCCTTCGACCACTCGGCCAAACTGTCTCCCAATTCTTCTAATAGATAGCTTTTATGCCGTGTACAGTGTTTGAAGAGATACGACGAATCGTTGGCTGCGTCTCGGCTCTGAGTCACTCCGTCGCAGGCGAAAGGAAGGATCCGAGACATGGACGCGGCAAACAGGTACTTCAAGAATAGCTTGCGACTTGAATACGATGCAACTGTAAGCTCGAAATATTCCAATAGCTCACTGTCCGGTGCGACTGTGCCCGGCGTTTTTCGCCTCAGCAACGCTGAGTCACTCAACTTGAGTGAGCACTCTCACTCAGATTCTGACTTTCGGTCTCAGAAACTCTGGAAATTAATCTTGAGTTTCGGGCAGCATCTCAGAATCAGAAAGATTTCTCGAAGGAAGTACTGTGCACGCCCCACATTGTGCTAAATCTCAGGCCATCACATCACGCTATGCGTCGAGGTGTCGGCTACACTGGTATCCCAGCCTATCTCTCTGTATCAACTCTCGCGCTAAGTGGAACCGATTTTCTGAGTCTCCGTGTTCGACTATATTGCAATGACTCCGAGAGTACTCGTGGATGAGAAAAATTATACTGTCGAGGCGCTCTGCAATTGGCGTGTCGTCTCGTAATGGCCAACAACTTGTTGGCAACAAAGTTAACACAAGTGCTTGTGCCACAAGAGGAAGAGAACATGCAGCCGAACACAATGATAGTCATGGGATGGCCTCTGTGTTAACAGCCTGAATTAGTTCGCACTCGATGAAGGACACGTATTCAACCCAGCTGGCCTAGCCGAGCCGGGAATTGAGTCGCCCAGATGAATCCTCCCAGAGCGAATCGACCTCGAGTTAGATCCGAAGAACGCTGCTCTGCGCAGCTTTCTTGTACAACTCGAATCGAGAACGGCGATACCTGGCATCGAAAGCTCCTCTCATTCACTAGCAGCTCAGCGGCATGTTCAATAACACATCAGAATCCACGGGTGTGTTGACCCTTACTGCCAACTTTCTATTCCTACTTAGACAGGGTGTCTGAAAAGTATTTCCGAAATTTCCGCGAAAGTTTCCGCGGAAAGATTCTCAGACACCCTGTACTTAGATACTCGCTTAGGAAACCACCATATCCCCAACCGAATAATAGCCATGTTTCACAGCGTTATTCCAGATTTTAGCAGTTTTCTCGGATCAGACTCACGCTATGATCGGCAGATCCTTGAAGGTATGCATCCGAAATTTATAACGGAAATCTCCCAGGTTGAAATGCTCGAGGTCATCGTCCGTAAACCATTCGGGAAAGGCCTCACAGGGAGCGACGAAACGTCGAGAGGCGAGGAATCTGAGTAGAACCAATTCTTGCGACCGTGGACACCACAGCATGGACCCCTGCTGAAGCAGCACTTCGAACGATTCCGGCTGATCTGGGCACACTACAAAATGCACTCAACCTCTCGTTCATTTCACAGAATCCACTACGACGAGATCGTACACCCCGAACTCACACATTCACAGAGAGTACCGCTCTCCTGTTCGGCATCGAGTCCATTTTCACCTTCTCGTGCTCAGCAAAGTCCTCACAGTAATCTAGATCAGCACCTGCCAGCATTGTCAGGCTGATAAGGTTCATGACGGTCTAAGAGGAACCTGAGTTCTACTTTGCGCCAATTCGCTTCTTTTTCGAGGCTCCCGTGAACGGACTGGCGCGCTCGAACGCAGCAGCTCTTCGAGAGAATGCACCTACGACGAAACTCATGGCCGCATTGAACTTCTGCAATCGGCGAGCGCCGAGACGGCACGGTCCGATACCCTGATGATGAGACGAAACAGCACGAGCAGCTCTTGCCACGAGCAATGAAGCACTCACAAGCTCTTGTGCGCATGACTATCACTAGTCTCGATAGTTTGGCTATCGCTCTAGGACAGCTACGAAGTACAATATTTCAAATACTAAATTGTGCGTCTCCGCAGTCAGAGGTTCAAAGCGGTCGGAAGATGCGCGACTCAGGTAACGTGAGCCAAATTACGAAGGTGAATTGCATCTCTTTCATCGGCAAATCGTTAGCATCTGTTCCGTAAGGCTCTTCCAACTCAATCGATATTTGATTCAGTCCATCATGCCTGAAATGCCGGCATGAAGCTGGTGGCGTCAAGCTAGTCATTTCACATCAGCGTTTACCCGAGGACTCCGACACAGGCCAATAATG
Source organism: Perkinsus olseni (assembly GCA_013115135.1). Classification (NCBI taxonomy): domain Eukaryota; phylum Perkinsozoa; order Perkinsida; family Perkinsidae; genus Perkinsus; species Perkinsus olseni. The sequence continues at coordinate 29,712 of JABANP010000344.1, forward strand.
GGGCTAGGAACCTGAGGTTGAAGAAAGACAGACACGGATGAACTGCGTGGTTTTGGACCGTGGACTCCACGGCGTGAGGGAGGGTGAGATGATCTATGCCGCTCCAGCGACCACAAAATCTCCCCGGGAGACTCAAAGACTAGCATACGTAGTTGTGGTATTGCAATCACATTGTACTCCTAAGTTTTTCCCAAAAAAGGCAGAGAGAACCACTGCCATGCTGTCCAGCTTGACGGAAAGTCGATTCTGACCAGTAGTTCGTAGTCGTTATCATGGCGATGGGCGAAATTATGAGGAACCCGAAGCTCATGAGGGCGATGATCTGTGCAAAAGGGAAAGGGAATGGTATCTTGGATATCTTCAATGCTTGGTTGTACCCCAACATGCCATTGGATATCTCTTGGTACCTGCTAAATCTCACTGAAAGGAAGGTGGCATAGATCAAGGTAGCGATCATCCCTGTGAGACACTGGCTGTGTCTCGAAACCCTCAGGGCAAGATGCCCAGGGATTGAAGAGAATACATTCTGGAATTTCTAAGATCATTCTCATTTCTGGAGATAGAAACATTACTCTCACTTTTGCTTGCAAATTCGAGATTCCTGCTGATCGACTTGACATACTGAGCGTACTCAGGCATCAGAGACGTGAGTTCGAGTAGTGAACCTCAAGCGTACACGCGGCTCTGTATGGCGCCGTGGACGTTAAGGCGGCCGTGCAAGTTCTGTGATAACATCAGTTCTACAATCCATTGAGACACGACTAAGACGTCGTCTTGGCCGTTCAAGTGCCCCTCTTCCCACTTGCTCAGTCGTCCAATAACCTACAAGATCAGTGTCATCAGCGATGGGAAATCCATTGCGAAGCACGTGTCGATCGTGATTGCTTTGAGAACTGGCGGGTTGCGAAACTCACAAAAAACTTCTGTTCTTCTCCAAACACCTTGGTTATTATTCCATCAGGGGAGAAGGCCTGTGCCACGCTCTTCACTGAGTTGCGCAGACGCTGCACTTCAGGTTTTCTATTCTCGCCTGAGTCAAGACACTCCTGCTGGTCGACCCTTCAGAATGGTAGAGGTTTCTTCTGTCTCCTTTCCAGCGAAAGGAAAGAGCAGAGATCTTCGTTTCTGATGTCTCTTCGTAAACAGGCATCAGCAAGAGCGCGTGAACAGACTTAGTGGGAAAGGAGTTGAAATGTTGGCGCTGTGATGCGCTCGAGAACTAAAACGCGTACTTCTCTTCAACGACTTCACCTCCGTTGTCGGCATCTCCGCGCCGGGCTTGATAAATCTACGCACAAGGAGCTCAGAAAAAGATGGAGACTTCGACAGTCGTGGGCAACGAAACTGACCTGAAGATTTTCGTCAGCCCTGCGCCAGCAGTCTCGTTGTGTGGGTCGGCGAGGGTGCGCATGGCCAGGGCGCTCATCAGAGAGAACAGGTGAATCAAACTACAGCGAATTCGGTACGACGCGCTCGTGAGACACTCGGGTTACTTGGAGTAACTTACTCCCTCTGGAACTTGTAGAGGTCTTCCGCTACCGCTGGTCTGCTGGCGACATCCGCTCCCTCAATGGTGGCGTTCGAGAAGGCCACTAACTGCGAAGCACTCGACGATTCTCGAGTCGAGAATCGACTTTCATCATTTTCTTCACTTTCGCAAAGTCGAGAATCTCGACTTTGCGAAAGTGAAGAAAATGAATTTCCGTTTTCGATTCCAGTAGCGCATCGGCACGTAACGGAGACCTCACTTGCATGAAGGCATCGCCCCACTTGGACACCATCAGCGACAAGTTAGTCATCGCCTCCCAGTAGCGGTCGTAGGCCATTTTAGTCCGAAACACCACCACAAAACCGAATATCTGACTTCACTTTTCGACTGCAGCTGATGCACCTTGCGGGTCACATAAGTGTAGATTTGCAGAGCGAAGGGGTGCTCGAGCTGGTTGGCCACGACTTCCAGATTTTCTCGAGCGAACAGGAATGCCTGGGACACGGTAGAAACGTAGAATCACCGTAATTGCTGAGCTTACGAATCCTATTCCAAGGCCTATCGCTGCGTATGGGGCCATCTGAACGGCGAAGGGTGGATTCGTCGTTTCCAGACTGAAGGGGTACTCACTGACGCGTAATTCGATCCTCTCGTCCGAAATATGAGGCTGAAGACTCCTACGTCGTTCTCGTAGAAGATCATGATGGTACTGGAAGGCGCAAAAATCCTTTACAAGACCCAAATTATTGAAACCAAACTTGTTAGCGAGCAGTACTTTTTTCGAGACGTGGAAGAGCTTCACTTCATACACACAGTGGTTATCACATGTCGCGTGGCAACGCCAACTCAAGACTGCGCGAGGCCATCCTATGTCATAGTCGAGCACCTAGCACTCGATATTCATCGACCATCCTTGCACGTAGCAACGATGGCGGCCCTCCCCACTAGGGCCCATTGATGGCGTCAACTCGACATCGACCGTGTCTTCTAGGAAAGCACGGAATTGTCGTGCGGCAGTCGCTTCTCATCTCGTCCGTGCGCCCGAGTAAATGGCCTCTGCCGCAGTTGGGACTGCAATATGTGGTCGGATATGTCAAGTAACCGTCGTGTGCTCCTATCTTAGGACGGCGCAAACCTCTCGGCCTCAATGGATCACTCGACAAGTTGCCAATGACAACTCCGCATTCTCGTTACCAGTTTTCCCGCTACTAACTTACTGACTTAATTAAACCGTTGTGATCAATGCGATTCGAATGTGGCGTCTGAGAGCTGTGACTCGAGAGCGATACTGGGTTAGTTGTTCGGCTGCAAGAACCTGTGATTAGAGCGAAAGTTGGTATCACTTGACGGATTATGCACTGAACAGACTTAGACTTCAAGAGGATAGCCTTGCCCGATCTTATTGGAAGCTTCCACTCACACAAGCCGTCACTTCACGTCATTCAACAGCAGCACGACTGGCAAGAAGCCCCGCTCTGCTCGACTGGTTGGCACATGCCATGGATTCGTTCAGCAGTGGAGGTTCTCAGTAGCAACGAGCGTCGCGGGATGACAGCTTCGCCTTCCCATCGCTACTTCCCCGAACACGACCTCTCAATATCAGACAGACTACCACCGCAGCCGCGCGAGTAGCAACGGCATGCAGTATGACCAGAATCGACGAGACAATGGAAGTATAGTGCAGCAGCGTCGAGGCAGCTAACATCCACGTCTTCCATTCGCAAGGCCTCCCGTTCGAACCGAGCTGATGAGCTTTTTACTATTATATCATCAGAGGTGAAAGGCTACCCCGCCATCAAAAATGGACAGACTGTGCTGCAGGACGACTCGACGACTTCCTTCGGTGAGACGAAGGGAATGGAATATAAACAGAACAGCAGATCCATCTTCTCCAGAATTGGCTCAGCTTTCCTCATCTGTGCAGTATTAGCTATACTGAAGCAAGTTGTGCATGCGTCTCCTCACGTGAGCACATCGCATATGACTCGGAACCGGTACACCTGATAAGAAAAAAGGAAACCTGAAAAGCGCTGTGTCGAGGTTTGCCTCACCTCCGTGATTGTCAAAGCAATCACCATCCATACTGCGGGGAGGTCTCCGAAAGGGCGCCACACCTGGCCGAAATATACAGCGACAGAATCTTCGCAGTACGAAATGAAGCGATGAAGTATTGCAACAATGAAACAGCGATCGTCGGGGGTCGGTGATGGTCGACTATGAAAACCCACTTCCATCAGAAGTGTTCACTCGGAGACCATCGCTTCTCCCCGACGTCAATGTGCTCGCACAAGAGCTTAAATCATCTTCAACGAGCTGACCTGCAAAAGAGAACATAAGCAACCAACTACGGCCGACACTCTTACCGGGCGATTGTGAGGCTTTCACCGATGATGGCGAGGCGCCGTCTTGCTCGGGCCTCGCAAATTCAGTCATGGAGACCGCTGACATTGAGGAAATTGACTCGAGACAGCATCTCCTTTGGCGCTCCTGTCACTGATAATACTCATAACGACCCGACACAAAAGTTCCCAAATCTTTCGGATGCGGCGGCGCACAATTTAGTTTGAAACGGCTGAACCGGGCGCAACGGAGTGGTAAGCTTTCTCTTACAGTCAGCCTTCAGTTTGGAATTCCAACTGGCGGAGGATTACCCGTGGCAACAACCGAATCGATTTTCGAATTCGTGTGTAAGAATTATTTCCAGATGCGCTTCTGAATATCAGAATTACTTTTTGCAACGGAAGGCACGTTCTCACGTTCGCGCTCGATCACAGCTTCTCAGCCACACCAGCGGAGCACTGAGAACAGGAGCGTTCGATGCGTTCGGCTCTCGGATAACGATATTGATCTGGAAATGCCGCAAATGCCCGAGCAGAGTAACATGCGCCGTTTATTTTGGAGCGGTTTACCTCGTGTAAAAACGTCACTTGCACGGGCGCATAATCCTTTGCACCCTTCCTGAAAAAAGTGTCTTCCGGTTCCCTTCTTCCATGAACTCGGTCCGGCATATCATTCAACCCGTCATACCAGTCATTAAAGAGCTTGCTCGTCTTACAAGAGACGTAATTGCCGTTGGGAGATGGAGCCTGAGGTTTACTGAGCTCGCTCTGAATCAGTCTCAGGAATGCGACACTAGGTGGAATGAGTCTCTCAGTGGGTATGTTGATACATGCCGCCGGAATCTGTTTTTCTGAGCATTTCGTAGTTTTCGAATCATCACGAATTGTCTCGCACAAGCCGTCGAATTACCGAAAGTTGCGTGTGCTTGTCTATCATTGGCTCAGGGGAATTCCACACTCTTAAGGTGGAGGTGCTTAATTCGTAGTCATGACGCCCGGTTCTGATTTTCTTGAAATCGTATCGTAGTCTTGAAATCGTGAGTTGCCGTGCATACTGTCGTCAAAACATGGATAATTGCATTTTCTTGTATACTGTTGGTTCAGTGAATTTCCGCCTAGGGGCGACAACACTCTCAGACTGGGAGTGCTCATAGTCATGGTGTCCGGCTGTTATTTTCTTAGAGTCGTATCATAGTCTTGAAATCATCGCGAATGGCATACTGTTGGTTCAGGGAATTTCCGCTTAGGGGCGGCAACACTCTCAGGCTGGGAGTGTTCGTAGTCATGGTGTCCGGCTAGCACTCTATGCGGCCAACTTGGTGGAATAGGAGTTTTTTGGGAGGCAGCGATTGCTCTATCTCTGTTCTTTTCAGTTGGGAGAACGGCTGCTCATGATGGATGATGAGATGGCCGACCAGCGTGACCGGCATCGCCGAGATCGTCCGCAAAGGCGGGCTGGTGATGCCCTGGTGGAGCTCTATCTCAGGATAGACCCACAGCTCACTGCAGGGTTCCTGATGTAGTACTGAGTTGCTTTCATTTGGGATGCCGCTAGTCGGGGTCGAACCCGGGGTCTTCCCGTGAGGAAAATTTTCTTTGAGTACTTGTGAATGGGTCGAAAGACTGGTTCCCATCTGCAAGCCACAGAATGATTAATACTTCTTTTCTCTTTCAGATATAACATTCTTCTCAGTCTCATCTTCAATTCCCTCTCCTGTTTGGCGGCAATCATTTCGTAATATTCTAATGTGAGGGGTATCATCGTGATGACTAGAAGCTCCATTGAATCACTCGTCAATCTTTCGGAATTATCTCGTTCTTGAGGGAAGGTTTGCCGAGTGAGGGAATCTTAGTAAGAGTGGAATTACCTTATAGACTATTTTGACGTACATTTTCGGGATTCTGTGCAAGGAGTTGTCCGTATTCGGAAAGTGAATGAGATCATCCTGGTACATGATCTCGAACGGGCTGTGGAGGCATCTTCGGTTTCTTGGACCTCCTTTCCCGCCGGTATTATTCCTTATCTGATCAGATTATGGACGCCGGATTTGCTCGGCATGGGACAGGTCGATAGCAGCAGTGACCCCCCTGGGTTCAAGATATGGGTTGGGGTATTCACTCTAGTCCAGGTTTGTCATAGTAAGATGGGGTGTATTCGAATGATTCGCACCGAATCAGGGGATTTCTGCTCGTGGCACACTGGTTGAACAGAATTAGCGTTCTTTTTGGTCGAAAATGGTGGCAGCTGTCTTTAGACGATCTTCCGTACACTTCAGTCTGAGAAAGCTTCGGGAAAATTTTTGTTGGGCAGATCTCCAAATTCATCGAATCGATGAGCTTTTCATCATGGAGTTTGCGTTTGAAGGATTCTTCGCTGTGGACAAATAGGAGTCTACCTTGAAAACTCATCCGACGCTGTGTCTGGGCTCACGTTGCGGAATGCTGTCAACAATAGTGGGTAGTTCCGCTAGAGAAGAACAACTTTCCTAGCGAAAAGGGCTTCGGGTACTTTTTCGTACATTCAACTCGTAAAACGCGTTTCGATAATCGAATTAGTTCCAATCAGATTTTTTTGAATTTTCCATATCAACTCGGCACTGGTCATTCTGATAAACCTGGATAGTTCGAGTTTTGACGAATGCTACCAGCGGTACGAATTGACTGTATTCCGACAAATCAAAGCGTCTCGGGTCGCTAGCTTATAAACGAGAACTGCGACGGCCTGGCAGTCGTCCAGCTGTCGCAACGAGTGGTTGATGATTCTAGTAGGAGACTGAGTGTTACTTTGCATGCCCTTCCTTTCAGTACCGGGTCGAGTGGCTTTCTTCAACGTGTTGCTGCAAATCCAGCATGAGGCTAGTGAACTACCTCCAGTTCACAGATGGAGGTCGAGGGAAAGAGCTATCGAGGACCTGGTTGGCAGGTTAGCGAACCAGAGTCGGTCCTGTGGGGGGAACGCTCTCTTTTTTCAGATACTCTAGATTCTCTGAGAGCCATTTGTGTGTGATGAATATGAAGATATCGATGTTCGCATATTTCTGGTGAGTTTTCGCGTATCGAAGAGTATTTCCATACGCGGGAAATGGAGTCAATTTTGGCACCCTCGGAGCGTATTCATCATTTCCGAATACACGACTAGCGAAAATTTCCGGCGGACTGTCGACCGCCGGACTGAGTCTGGCTGTAAGATTAGAGGCCGGAGAGGAACTAGACGCGTTTATTTCTCTGAACGCATTCTACCTCATGACTTTCAAATCCTCGGCAAAACTTCATGATCAGTACCGCTTCCCGAAGGGGATGCGTTGCCTCTGGAGTGCCCATCTTCTTGATGATGGCTCTTTTCCCACGAGGCTTGAAAGATCAGTCAAGATATTCCCGGTGGTGCTAGATGTGTAGTGGTTTGTTTTTCCGGCCGAATTCCGGGGCGATTGGGAGGTTTTCATGCGATTTGGCGCCGATCATGTTGGTGCGAATGTTGGCATTGGATCATCGGTTTTTGACTCTGCTCGTCTGTAGGATGGATCGGTGTGATGCCGCCTCAGGTACGTATTAGGAGTTCTTTTCGCTCTGTCTTCGGATGGATCGTCCGGTACGAAGAATTTGATGTTGGCGTTGATATTGCAGGCAGTGGTCAGGATGATGGTTGTTGTTGGGTAGTAGCGGCGTTGAGGAAATGCAAGAGAGCAAGTCATATGGTTGGCCTATGAAGATCATCCTTCAGGTATTTCCGCATAGGCTTCCCGGATCCCCTGCGTGGCGGTAGGAGAGTGGGAGATCGGAGGCTGGAGGCATGGAGGAGGCGTGCCATGTGAGTCATAGTCTGTTACGCTTGGGGGGACTCCGGGTTCGAGGGTCGCTATTTTGTGGAGAGCGTGAGCTGGGTGGTCGTCCTTCTTGATACCCCGGCGAAGAGGTCTCTTTTCTGTATTTCTGTGGGAGTGGACAATTTGGGAAGGGGCGTCGGACGACTTCCAGAGAGTCAAATTCGCGCTTTCCTCTTTCAGCATGCAAATGCAGGAGCTGGTTGAGGATGATGGCGGCGGCAGAGGAGAGGGTCATCCCTCCCCCACGCCGAGTACTGTACTCCGTGAGCTACCGGTGGGAAGATACGACTCGTGGCCGAGGACAATGGCAGACGAGGAGAATCCGTAAGTAGATTGGCAGCCTCTCACGCAATGTGCAGTCCTCTAAGTATAGTTGAACCCTCCGCTGCGGTTTTTGAGCGTTCTCTATCGTAAGCGCAGACCTGCAGCATCTCGAGAGCCAATCACCTAGCTTTCCGTGGTAGTGGTAAATGACGGATGAGAAATTATGATTGGAAAAGTCTCAGAATGCGATCGTTAAAAAACCTGTTTGAACTATCGCCAGTACGTTTGGTCCAGGATGCCCAATTCAAGAGTGGGTGCCTCGGGTATCGCTGTCCTACTCTGACGTGTTCAGGTGCGCAGTGTGTTTGAGCCGGTTGGAGAAGTCTGACACTTGTCGGCTACTCCCATGCAAGCATATCTTCCACAAGGATTGTATTGATGGTAATATAATCGATCGGCTGGGCGCGCGAAATCTCAATTTGAGTCACTTATGCTGTAGACTGGCTGCGACAATCATCGAGATGTCCGCTTTGTACATTGGACGTCAGAGCAGCGAAGGAGGATTGAAGGATCGAAATCGATCAGCGTGGCGCGCTCTATTCACATATGACAAAATCGCCGTTTTTTGCGTATCTTGAATGTTTGATGACTTTTTACCATAAGGTCGTGATTTTACTCGAATATCCATGTAGCGATTGCTGTGAGCGCAATTTTTAATGAAGTGACTGTTTAGTTCTAGTTGTTATGGCCAGCTTTTTGATGTAGGCGAAATGGGCACTGAGAATGGGCGGCGAGTTTCATGCTGCGAGTCGGAGGTCTCGGCCTCGCTCTGGTCCGATAACTTATCGCCGATAAGAAATGGCATTTCCTTGTGGTTTTGGAAGGTCTCCTGGCTCTGACGGTTTTCCGGCTATCTGTAATATATTGCACGCTGTGGTCTCTAGCCGACCATAGTGACGGCCGCGAGGCACTTCTCGGCAGGAGGTGGGTAGGAAGACGAGAAGCATCTTTGAGGAATCTCCCTGTTGTGAGTTGTTCGAGCGAGGATGAATCATCGCGTAGTGTCAGCTTTCAGCCCTGAGGATATCTCTACGGGAGGGTGGCACCTCGGAAAAGGAGTTGCTCTCACCTGCCCAACGGCGTGTCGCGACGCGCAGCTGCACTTCGGGGCATGCAGCGAAGTGCCACTCGGTTGACTTGCTCGCGTGCTGCCTCAAAGTTCTATAGCGGAAGTTTTCAACTTTTCGAGGTCAGGACCTACGGGTAGCCTAGATCAGGACACCTCCAAGTCTCGGACGACTCTAGGTCGACCAGGGGAGGATGACTTCGCTTGGTCGAGAAGGCTTCATCCCCAGAGTTCAAGTGAAAAATGGCGCGAGTTGGACTTGTGCCAGTTATCGCTCTCTGTTTTCCAATCCACAGGAAACGAGAGCTAGCCTTAGAATAGTCGCTACCCAGATTTGAACCGGGGTTGTCACGGCCACAACGTGACGTCCTAACCACTAGACGATAGCGACTCTGACTTGATGTTTCCCGGTTGCTCTCGCATGCTTGCCAGATGCTCAGTCTGTGTGGATCGGTTTCTAAAGAGACTGGCTGGTTGAGAACACAACACCCGGGGTTTCCCATCTGGAATCTAATCTCTGACCTATTGTTTTCGCATCATGAACGAATCAGCCTAGCTTCTTATCGGAGCAAAATATAGACATTACAGGTTTTTCGCGAGCTGCCTCTCGAAATCCGCGAGCAGGGTATAGCGTTCATAGAGTGACCCAACGGGGCTCATCATCGCAGTGTTGATGCTACTTTGATGGATATCCGAAGGCCCCAGCTCCAGACTACAATCGGACAGTCGTCGAAGACGGTTCAACTTGAGGCTGCAGATAACGCTGCTAGGATCTCTCCGACCACCTATGACTTCAAAGTGTGAGTAGCACGCACTGAGTACAGACGCTACAAAGACTCGCCGTCATCGAGCATCCTCTGGGTTAGGCGCCTTTTGATCTTCCTCGTCTTGGCTGATGCGATATCAAATGCCGGGTTCGACTACTCTGCCTCGCAGCCTGCATTAGTGACTTACTTCACACTGCAGGTAGCCTGGTAGGGTTATATTGCTGCCCAAGCTGCCGACGGTCATCAGGTTATCCTCCATTTGTCACTGTTATTGTCATCATTCCTGCTATCTTGGAACACCTTCCTCCAACGCTTTGGGCTGCTAGGGATGGCCTGCCGAGATGCCTGGCCGCTGGTCCTAGCTTCCGCTCTAAGATTATGTCAGTCTGCACACTGTCGCGGCTTACTGCGCATCGCTCGTCTGATTTATCACACTCAATCCGCTACGTGTGATGCCTCCTCAGTCCCGTCTCGTTCAGTTTGCAATTTCCCTTTGACGTTCGGCGAGAGCGTTCTTCGAATTCTGCATTCTCCGAGTTGATCGTTTCCCCTGTATGTTATTGATCGGAACTGAGACTCATGGCATTCTGATAACGCATATTCGTGGCTGCTTGTCTGCATCGCCTCATCTTGCATCTGGCTCGGCATTACATGCATGCCGCGAGTACTAGCATCAGGTTCCCTAATGGCGGTTCGGATACCCCGGATGGTATCGGCCTTCGAATCTGAGGAGCCGTCGGGCTTCAATGGGGCCCATCTCATGATACATTCGATGCTGTCGGTGTTGACGTATGTAGCAGTTTTGAGGTGAGGCGGTAGCGCGATAGTGGATTCGTGGGAATGTTAGAAGGGAACAGTGGGGAGATACACTAGGATTTCTCGACTTGAATGGCGTAACGGAGTTTTTCAAGAGTTCTTGATTCTTTGCGCTGCGCTTACTTGTGACAACGGTCTTGACCTAGCGAGCTCGACCGGCTCCGTTTTAAAGAAGAATCCCCCTAAAGGTCTCTAGTTCTGAACGCGCGGGTCTGAATCTGGGGCTATGTCGCTGTGCCACCTTCATTATGATCCATCGCAAAGTGAAGATCACATTCACATCCGCTTTCGGTCGGCTGTTGGGAGTGCAATTTTCTCATGCTAATGGGAGCACTTCGGAGTGCTCTGCTCCTCCTCTACGCAGCGGGGCTTTTTTTTAAGGTACGGAGTTCGGTTAGGGCGAGCGAAGTATTACAACCCTCGAGTCTGGGTGAAATGCTCAGCCGGGCGAATATAGATACTCTCGTGTCCTGCCATTCCCATGTACGATATGTCTCATTGAAGATGATGTCACTCCTGCTGTGATTCTCGTTGCTGCGGCGGTGTTAGGGTATGCTCATGCGTGCTAGCGATTGATAGGAAATGCCCCCATCACCATCACCAGCGTCGACGATTGCATTGTATCATCCGGAGGTGGAAGGTTCATTGAGGCTGGCTGATACCTCACAGGTGCTGGTCCGTTGGATGCCTACTATCGTTGATGCGCCAGACTGAGCTGCGGGACAAGTCCCCTCGTCGGATCCTTTCAGGCTGCCTCGGTCGCCTTGCGTGCTCTTGACTTTACAGCGGATAGAAGGGAGTTATCCAACACTCCAGAGCCGCTCGGGTCGTGTTACCTGGCATGGACCACTGGTGAATCGCTGATTTACGGCAGTGAAGGTATTGGTGGGGATTGTATGGCGCTATGTTGACGTCATTGCTTGCTTCTGCGTACACGATAGTCGCCATTCCGAAAGCAACCGTGGGGGTTCACCGGCGTGAACTATCAGCACTCGACGTCCTTACTGATGGATATCCTCCCGAGGATGGGTTGGGATGAGCGGTAGAAAATGATAGATGTGGTTCTGATAAAGAGCATAATACAACCAGTACTAAATGAGCAGTCAGTCAGTACTGCTAGCGCTATGGGACTTGTGTGCATGCACAGTCACTGTATTCTTTCAACTCATTGGGCGTGTTGGCAGGTTCTGCCTTCCAAGTCTCATCAGGGGTTCTTAATGGAGGATTGGAGGTAACATCAAATCGGGAATGCGCGCATTCACTGGGCGGATTATTTTTCCTCGGGGAAACTAAAGGTCTTAGAACCCGATTCCGAAGCTAGTTGCAGGGGTTGCGCAGTACGCGCAGCTAGGATATTCTCTTCCGGGCCGGCCGTGAAGAGTAATGGTGAAAGTATCGCCGCGGAGCAGAGGCTCAGCTAGGCGTATGATTTTGGCGGAGAAAATAAGATTTTCAAAGTGTAGTCGCCGACGTAAGCGTATGGAATCCCGTTAAGCTTCTCTCCGAGACGCAAGTCTCCCGACCCTAAGTGACTCCCTGTCCCGGAGGTCGGTTCTGAGGTATTTCCGTAAGCTAGTGATGACTTTTGCGATTGGCCAAGCAGTCGAGTTCCCATTCATTGAAAAAGTCATGTAGAGTATGAGGGAGCATTGAGGATGATGTTTGCTCGTGAAAGCTCTGGGCTCTTGTCTGGTACTTTGACCGAGTCAGATTTCGCAGCGAACCGTCGCGAGATTTTCGATGCCCTTGGATCGTAGCTAACGGTGTGACGGTGTCGCCTCCAACAGCAGTGGCATTTCACTCCGTTTCCTCGCCTTCCACTCCGTTCATTGCGCGTTTCATCAGATAGCCTCGAAGTCCTTCGCGCCCTTATACGGCACCTCGGATGTTTCTACCTTGCCCGACGGGAGGCTGCTGACGTCCTCTCTCACAGCGGGAGTGCGGTTGTGGGCACCTGTGGCGTCATTCAAATCTCGCTCGCCCGATAATCCAATGAGCACATTATCGATACATGCTGCTACGGCAATAAGTGGGACGTCGAATTGCGAGGCGATCATGTGGGGGACGCAAAGCGGCAGCGTCCAGTTGGTGAAGTCGTCTGATATGAACGGAGCTAGATATGACTGGAAGGTCGGCGGCGGCGGCCCGGCTTCACAGCAGCGAGGAGGCGTTGCATCGCTCCGCTGTACAGAAATAGTCGGAGGCAACAGTTTCTCGGTGATGACGGATGATTACAGCGTCTTTGTTGGTGATGTGCATGCTTGCGGGAAATGGACTCACGTTATACCCTCAGAGATCGTCAAGGGCGATGGGAGTCATCGCACTACTTCTAGTCTACTTGCTCCCTCACCGTGTAATGAGAGTTTATTGGTCGCAGCGGTGGGCCCGAGCAGGGTTATTCGCTTTGCTGACGTTAGACAGAAGAAACTTCTCAAGGATCTGAAGTTGGGCCTTGTTCCTACCAGTGTATCCTTACGGACGGACGGGGCCTTCATGGCGGTCGGGTCAGAGAGCGCGGCTCTGATTTACGACTTGCGATCATTGAAGAGTCCAATCATCAAGTTTGAAGAAGTCCCGGCGAGGAGTGTGTCGTTTTATCGACATTATGATTATGAGGAGGTAGGGGGGAGTAGGTACCGTCGCGGAGTCCTTCGGATCTCGATACATACATGGGGCTCGTGAGTCTTGTGATCAATTGGGTCTCGCCTCACTGAATGAAATTCTGGCTGATAATAATCAGGCACATGGAAACGATGGTCTTGTCTTGTTGTAGGAATCCCATACGCCGAAGGCAAGTACTCCCCGTGGGAAGCAAGGTGTATCAAAGTCGTTGACTCCTCACACTCAGAGGCTAGCAGGAATGCTTAAACGCATTGGTGCTCCCGCTAGGCCGACGAATTCTGACACTACGAACAACTCCTTCAAGTCGACCTTGCCATCGGCTGCCCAATCGTCTAACTTTCTCGATGAATCGTCGCGACAGCTTATAGTAGACAACAGCAGTAACAACGGAGATGATGAAGGCGAGGAAGATGATGGTGATAAGAGTCCGACCGATACTTCTTTCGTCGTTGCGGATCGGCGGGGCTCTCAATCTTCCGCGGGCGGTATTAGTATGCGTAAATTAACGTTGAGCGGCGGCGAGGGAGGGGCAGCCTCCTCTACTGCGGATATCGAAATGCTGGTATCCTCATTAAACAGGATGCATGTTGAAACAATCGGCAAGTTGCGGTATTTGGAGATGCGACAGACGAAGATGGAAAATACTTTAGCAAGCATTCTCGAGAGGCTCGATAAATAGCATGTCTCTTTTCCAGTAGTCTGACCATTTCTCGAGTTTGTTAGTCGGAGTGAAGGCATCAGTTTTATTACAGAACCTCTGCGCCGCTACTCGGAGATCATTCAGAGTCTACTCCCCCGGAATTTGAAACGAACAGTTCCAACAGATGTGAAGCTAAGCATGATAACCAGTCGCTAGCGCATCGCATCCGCAATGTTGAGTCACTCAACTTGAGTGAGCACAATTCCTTTGTTGTTGACTCGTGGAAGTGGGAGGGGCCCACTCTCGGTTGTGAGGCGTTGTGGCGGTCATGAACACAAAACGAGTCGCCAGCTTGTGGCTCATGGATGCACGAGGCGCTGTCCCGAAGTCCTCACCTTGCCACGGTGAGGAAGAGGATGTTGTAGCGAGAAGGCAAAGGTCTCACTTGCAGCAAGCCGTACTTGCGCTAGAGCGATGTGGCTGTGTGGTCTAGTGGTATGATTCGTGCTTCGGGTGCACGAGGTCCCGAGTTCGATTCTCGGCCCAGCCCTGTCTTATTGCAAGTTTCATCTCGCAGCAAGGTTCAGCAAGAATTCGTGACCGTGAGCTTCTTGACTATTACGGGACGAGAGCGATAAGACCAGGTTCGATCTCGGTGGGACTCGAACCCACAATCTTTGGTTCCGAAGACCAACGCCTTATCCATTAGGCCACGAGACCGTAGTTCATAGCATTTGCGTGTGCTCTACAGAGTCTGTAGTACAGACTCTCTGTTTGGGTGGAAACAGATCTTCGTACTTGTAGCCTGGCTCGTTGAGTCAGCAATGCGGGCCCAGAGTTCTCATGCATTCGATGGACTTTTCAACAGCGACACCAAGAACTATTCTTTCTGATCAGCATAGTATAAATGCGACTCACGCTGTAGCATGGAGCACTACCCTCACAAAGTTCGCCAGTATCGACATTCCAGATCAATAAATGATCTTGTGTGCATCATAACAGCTGCGAGATTCGAACTCGCGCCCTTTCGGACTAGCGCCTAAGCTAGCGCCTTCTACCACTCGGCCAAACTGTCTCCCAATTCTTCTAATAGATAGCTTTTATGCCGTGTAGAGTGTTCGAAGAGATACGACGAATCGATGGCTGCATCTCGGCTCTGAGTCACTCCGTCGCAGACGGAAGGAAGGATCCGAGACATGTTCGCTGCAAACAGGTACTTCAAGAATAGCTTACGACTCGAATACGATGCGACTGTGAGCTCGAAATATTCCAATAACTCAAGGTCCGGTGCGACTGTGCCCGGCGTTTCTCTCCAATGCAACGCTGAGTCACTCAACTTGAGTGAGCACGATTCCTCTTTTGTTGACTCTTGGAAGTGGGAGGGGCCCACTCTCGGTTCACAAACTCAGAAACCCTACAGATACACGCTGGGTTGCGTGCAGCGGTAAAAGGTCAGGAGAACCCTGCGAGGGAGGCTGCAGCGCACACGCGACAGGAAGGCCCTACAAATTGGACCTGCCTGCGAGAACGAACGAGCGGTATCAGATCGCATGTGCATCATCGAAGCGATTTTTCGTGTCGCTATCGTCTAGTGGTTAGAACGTCACATTGAGACCGTGACAACCCCGGTTGAAATCCGGGTAGTGACTTGTATTTGGAAGGCGGTGTGTTCTCACACACGCAAATGCCAACATGGCGGTCATGATTCATGACTCATGAACACAAAACGAGTCGCCAGCTTGTGGCTCATGGATGCACGAGGCGCTGTCCCGAAGTCCTCACCTTGCCACGGTGAGGAAGAGGATGTTGTAGTGAGAAGGCAAGGGTCTCACCTGCAGCAAGCCGTACTTGCGCTAGGACGATGTGGCTGTGTGGTCTAGTGGTATGATTCGTGCTTCGGGTGCACGAGGTCCCGAGTTCGATTCTCGGCTCAGCCCTGTCTTATTGCAAGTTTCATCTCGCAGCAAGGTTCAGCAAGAATTCGTGACCGTGAGCTTCTTGACTATTACGGGACGAGAGCGATAAGACCAAGTTCGATCTGGTTGGGACTCGAACCCACAATCTTTGGTTCCGAAGACCAACGCCTTATCCATTAGGCCACGAGACCGTAGTTCTTAGTATTTGCGTGTGCTCTACAGAGTCTGTAGTACAGACTCTCTGTTTGGGTGGAAACAGGTCTTCGTACTTGTAGCCTGGCTCGTTGAGTCAGCAATGCGGGCCCAGAGTTCTCATGCATTCGATGGACTTTTCAACAGCGACACCAAGAACTATTCTTTCTGATCAGCATAGTACAAATGCGACTCACGCTGTAGCATGGAGCACTACCCTCACAAAGTTCGCCAGTATCGACATTCCAGATCAATAAATGATCTTGTGTGCATCATAACAGCTGCGAGATTCGAACTCGCGCCCTTTCGGACTAGCGCCTAAGCTAGCGCCTTCGACCACTCGGCCAAACTGTCTCCCAATTCTTCTAATAGATAGCTTTTATGCCGTGTAGAGTGTTCGAAGAGATACGACGAATCGATGGCTGCATCTCGGCTCTGAGTCACTCCGTCGCAGACGGAAGGAAGGATCCGAGACATGTTCGCTGCAAACAGGTACTTCAAGAATAGCTTACGACTCGAATACGATGCAACTGTGAGCTCGAAATATTCCAATAACTCAAGGTCAGGTGCGACTGTGCCCGGCGTTTCTCTCCAATGCAACGCTGAGTCACTCAACTTGAGCGAGCACGATTCCTCTTTTGTTAACTCTTGAAAGTGGGAGGGGCCCACTCTCGGTTCACAAACTCAGAAACCCTACAGATACACGCTGGGTTGCGTGCAGCGGTAAAAGGTCAGGAGAACTCTGCGAGGGAGGCTGCAGCGCACACGCGACAGGAAGGCCCTACAAACTGGACCTGCCTGCGAGAACGAACGAGCGGTATCACATCGTGTATGCATCATCGAAATGATTTTTTGTGTCGCTATCGTCTAGTGGTTAGGACGTCACGTTGTGGCCGTGACAACCCCGGTTCAAATCCGGGTAGTGACTTGTACTTGGAAGGCGGTGTGTTTTCACACACGCAAATGCCAACATGGCGGTCATGATTCATGACTCATGAACACAAAACGAGTCGCCAGCTTGTGGCTCATGGATGCACGAGGCGCTGTCCCGAAGTCCTCACCTTGCCACGGTGAGGAAGAGGATGTTGTAGTGAGAAGGCAAGGGTCTCACCTGCAGCAAGCCGTACTTGCGCTAGGATGATGTGGCTGTGTGGTCTAGTGGTATGATTCATGCTTCGGGTGCACGAGGTCCCGAGTTCGATTCTCGGCTCAGCCCTGTCTTATTGCAAGTTTCATCTCGCAGCAAGGTTCAGCAAGAATTCGTGACCGTGAGCTTCTTGACTATTACGGGACGAGAGCGATAAGACCAGGTTCGATCTTGGTGGGACTCGAACCCACAATCTTTAGTTCCGAAGACCAACGCCTTATCCATTAGGCCACGAGACCGTAGTTCTTAGTATTTGCGTGTGCTCTACAGAGTCTGTAGTACAGACTCTCTGTTTGGGTGGAAACAGGTCTTCGTACTTGTAGCCTGGCTCGTTGAGTCAGCAATGCGGGCCCAGAGTTCTCATGCATTCGATGGACTTTTCAACAGCGACACCAAGAACTATTCTTTCTGATCAGCATAGTACAAATGCGACTCACGCTGTAGCATGGAGCACTACCCTCACAAAGTTCGCCAGTATCGACATTCCAGATCAATAAATGATCTTGTGTGCATCATAACAGCTGCGAGATTCGAACTCGCGCCCTTTCGGACTAGCGCCTAAGCTAGCGCCTTCGACCACTCGGCCAAACTGTCTCCCAATTCTTCTAATAGATAGCTTTTATGCCGTGTAGAGTGTTCGAAGAGATACGACGAATCGATGGCTGCATCTCGGCTCTGAGTCACTCCGTCGCAGACGGAAGGAAGGATCCGAGACATGTTCGCTGCAAACAGGTACTTCAAGAATAGCTTACGACTCGAATACGATGCAACTGTGAGCTCGAAATATTCCAATAACTCAAGGTCCGGTGCGACTGTGCCCGGCGTTTCTCTCCAATGCAACGCTGAGTCACTCAACTTGAGTGAGCACGATTCCTCTTTTGTTGACTCTTGGAAGTGGGAGGGGCCCACTCTCGGTTCACAAACTCAGAAACCCTACAGATACACGCTGGGTTGCGTGCAGCGGTAAAAGGTCAGGAGAACCCTGCGAGGGAGGCTGCAGCGCACACGCGACAGGAAGGCCCTACAAATTGGACCTGCCCGCGAGAACGAACGAGCGGTATCAGATCGCATGTGCATCATCGAAGCGATTTTTCGTGTCGCTATCGTCTAGTGGTTAGGACGTCACATTGAGACCGTGACAACCCCGGTTGAAATCCGGGTAGTGACTTGTATTTGGAAGGCGGTGTGTTCTCACACACGCAAATGCCAACATGGCGGTCATGATTCATGACTCATGAACACAAAACGAGTCGCCAGCTTGTGGCTCATGGATGCACGAGGCGCTGTCCCGAAGTCCTCACCTTGCCACGGTGAGGAAGAGGATGTTGTAGTGAGAAGGCAAGGGTCTCACCTGCAGCAAGCCGTACTGCGCTAGGACGATGTGGCTGTGTGGTCTAGTGGTATGATTCGTGCTTCGGGTGCACGAGGTCCCGAGTTCGATTCTCGGCTCAGCCCTGTCTTATTGCAAGTTTCATCTCGCACCAAGGTTCAGCAAGAATTCGTGACCGTGAGCTTCTTGACTATACGGGACGAGACCGATAAGACCAAGTTCGATCTGGTTGGGACTCGAACCCACAATATTTGGTTCCGAAGACCAACGCCTTATCCATTAGGCCACGAGACCGTAGTTCTTAGTATTTGCGTGTGCTCTACAGAGTCTGTAGTACAGACTCTCTGTTTGGGTGGAAACAGGTCTTCGTACTTGTAGCCTGGCTCGTTGAGTCAGCAATGCGGGCCCAGAGTTCTCATGCATTCGATGGACTTTTCAACAGCGACACCAAGAACTATTCTTTCTGATCAGCATAGTACAAATGCGACTCACGCTGTAGCATGGAGCACTACCCTCACAAAGTTCGCCAGTATCGATATTCCAGATCAATAAATGATCTTGTGTGCATCATAACAGCTGCGAGATTCGAACTCGCGCCCTTTCGGACTAGCGCCTGAAGCTAGCGCCTTCGACCACTCGGCCAAACTCTCTTCCACTTCTTCTAATAGATAGCTTTTATGCCGTGTAGAGTGTTTGAAGAGATACGACGAATCGATGGCTGCATCTCGGCTCTGAGTCACTCCGTCGCAGACGAAAGGAAGGATCCGAGACATGGACGCGGCAAACAGGTACTTCAAGAATAGCTTACGACTCGAATACGATGCAACTGTGAGCTCGAAATATTCCAATAACTCAAGGTCAGGTGCGACTGTGCCCGGCGTTTCTCTCCAATGCAACGCTGAGTCACTCAACTTGAGCGAGCACGATTCCTCTTTTGTTAACTCTTGAAAGTGGGAGGGGCCCACTCTCGGTTCACAAACTCAGAAACCCTACAGATACACGCTGGGTTGCGTGCAGCGGTAAAAGGTCAGGAGAACTCTGCGAGGGAGGCTGCAGCGCACACGCGACAGGAAGGCCCTACAAACTGGACCTGCCTGCGAGAACGAACGAGCGGTATCACATCGTGTATGCATCATCGAAATGATTTTTTGTGTCGCTATCGTCTAGTGGTTAGGACGTCACGTTGTGGCCGTGACAACCCCGGTTCAAATCCGGGGAGTGACTTGTACTTGGAAGGCGGTGTGTTTTCACACACGCAAATGCCAACATGGCGGTCATGATTCATGACTCATGAACACAAAACGAGTCGCCAGCTTGTGGCTCATGGATGCACGAGGCGCTGTCCCGAAGTCCTCACCTTGCCACGGTGAGGAAGAGGATGTTGTAGTGAGAAGGCAAGGGTCTCACCTGCAGTAAGCCGTACTTGCGCTAGGACGATGTGGCTGTGTGGTCTAGTGGTATGATTCGTGCTTCGGGTGCACGAGGTCCCGAGTTCGATTCTCGGCTCAGCCCTGTCTTATTGCAAGTTTCATCTCGCAGCAAGATCGTGACCGTGAGCTTCTTGACTATTACGGGACGAGAGCGATAAGACCAGGTTCGATCTCGGTGGGACTCGAACCCAAATCTTTGGTTCCGAAGATCAACGCCTTATCCATTAGGCCACGAGACCGTAGTTCTTAGTATTTGCGTGTGCTCTACAGAGTCTGTAGTACAGACTCTCTGTTTGGGTGGAAACAGGTCTTCGTACTTGTAGCCTGGCTCGTTGAGTCGGCAATGCGGGCCCAGAGTTCCCATGCATTCGATGGACTTTCCAACAGCGACACCAAGAACTATTCTTTCTGATCAGCATAGTACAAATGCGACTCACGCTGTAGCATGGAGCACTACCCTCACAAAGTTCGCCAGTATCGATATTCCAGATCAATAAATGATCTTGTGTGCATCATAACAGTTGCGAGATTCCAACTCGCGCCCTTTCGGACTAGCGCCTAAGCTAGCGCCTTCGACCACTCGGCCAAACTGTCTCCCGTTTCTTCTAATAGATAGCTTTTATGCCGTGTAGAGTGTTTGAAGAGATACGACGAATCGATGGCTGCATCTCGGCTCTGAGTCACTCCGTCGCAGACGAAAGGAAGGATCCGAGACATGGACGCGGCAAACAGGTACTTCAAGAATAGCTTACGACTCGAATACGATGCAACTGTGAGCTCGAAATATTCCAATAACTCAAGGTCCGGTGCGACTGTGCCCGGCGTTTCTCTCCAATGCAACGCTGAGTCACTCAACTTGAGTGAGCACGATTCCTCTTTTGTTGACTCTTGGAAGTGGGAGGGGCCCACTCTCGGTTCACAAACTCAGAAACCCTACAGATACACGCTGGGTTGCGTGCAGCGGTAAAAGGCCAGGAGAACTCTCCGAGGGAGGCTGCAGCGCACACGCGACAGGAAGGCCCTACAAATTGGACCTGCCTGCGAGAACGAACGAGCGGTATCAGATCGCATGTGCATCATCGAAGCGATTTTTCGTGTCGCTATCGTCTAGTGGTTAGGACGTCACATTGAGACCGTGACAACCCCGGTTCAAATCCGGGTAGTGACTTGCATTTGGAAGGCAGTGTGTTCTCACACACGCAAATGCCAACATGGCGGTCATGATTCATGACTCATGAACACAAAACGAGTCGCCAGCTTGTGGCTCATGGATGCACGAGGCGCTGTCCCGAAGTCCTCACCTTGCCACGGTGAGGAAGAGGATGTTGTAGCGAGAAGGCAAGGGCCTCACCTGCAGCAAGCCGTACTTGCGCTAGGGCGATGTGGCTGTGTGGTCTAGTGGTATGATTCGTGCTTCGGGTGCACGAGGTACCCAGTTCGATTCTCGGCTCAGCCCTGTCTTATTGCAAGTTTCATCTCGCAGCAAGGTTCAGCAAGAATTCGTGACCGTGAGCTTCTTGACTATTACGGGACGAGAGCGATAAGACCAGCCTCGATCTCGGTGGGACTCGAACCCTCAATCTTTGGTTCCGAAGACCAACGCCTTATCCATTAGGCCACGAGACCGTAGTTCTTAGTATTTGCGTGTGCTCTACAGAGTCTGTAGTGCAGACTCTCTGTTTGGGTGGAAACAGGTCTTCGTACTTGTAGCCTGGCTCGTTGAGTCAGCAATGCGGGCCCAGAGTTCTCATGCATTCGATGGACTTTTCAACAGCGACACCAAGAACTATTCTTTCTGATCAGCATAGTACAAATGCGACTCACGCTGTAGCATGGAGCACTACCCTCACTAAGTTCGCCAGTATCGACATTCCAGATCAATAAATGATCTTGTGTGCATCATAACAGCTGCGAGATTCGAACTCGCGCCCTTTCGGACTAGCGCTTGAAGCTAGCGCCTTCGACCACTCGGACAAACTGTCTCCCACTTCTTTTAATAGATAGCTTTTATGCCGTGTAGAGTGTTTGAAGAGATACGACGAATCGATGGCTGCATCTCGGCTCTGAGTCACTCCGTCGCAGACGAAAGGAAGGATCCGAGACATGGACGCGGCAAACAGGTACTTCAAGAATAGCTTACGACTCGAATACGATGCAACTGTGAGCTCGAAATATTCCAATAACTCAAGGTCAGGTGCGACTGTGCCCGGCGTTTCTCTCCAATGCAACGCTGAGTCACTCAACTTGAGCGAGCACGATTCCTCTTTTGTTAACTCTTGAAAGTGGGAGGGGCCCACTCTCGGTTCACAAACTCAGAAACCCTACAGATACACGCTGGGTTGCGTGCAGCGGTAAAAGGTCAGGAGAACTCTGCGAGGGAGGCTGCAGCGCACACGCGACAGGAAGGCCCTACAAACTGGACCTGCCTGCGAGAACGAACGAGCGGTATCACATCGTGTATGCATCATCGAAACGATTTTTTGTGTCGCTATCGTCTAGTGGTTAGGACGTCACGTTGTGGCCGTGACAACCCCGGTTCAAATCCGGGTAGTGACTTGTATTTGGAAGGCGGTGTGTTTTCACACACGCAAATGCCAACATGGCGGTCATGATTCATGACTCATGAACACAAAACGAGTCGCCAGCTTGTGGCTCATAGATGCACGAGGCGCTGTCCCGAAATCCTCAGCTTGCCACGGTGAGGAAGAGGGTGGTGTAGCGAGGAGGCAAGAGTCTTACCTGCAGCAAGCCGTACTTGCACTAGGGTGATGTGGCTGTGTGGTCTAGTGGTATGATTCGTGCTTCGGGTGCACGAGGTCCCGATTTCGATTCTCGGCTCAGCCCTATCCTATTGCAAGTTTCATCTCGCAGCAAGATCGTGACCGTGAGCTTCTTGACTATTACGGGACGAGAGCGATAAGACCAGGTTCGATCTCGGTGGGACTCGAACCCAAATCTTTGGTTCCGAAGATCAACGCCTTATCCATTAGGCCACGAGACCGTAGTTCTTAGTATTTGCGTGTGCTCTACAGAGTCTGTAGTACAGACTCTCTGTTTGGGTGGAAACAGGTCTTCGTACTTGTAGCCTGGCTCGTTGAGTCAGCAATGCGGGCCCAGAGTTCTCATGCATTCGATGGACTTTTCAACAGCGACACCAAGAACTATTCTTTCTGATCAGCATAGTACAAATGCGACTCACGCTGTAGCATGGAGCACTACCCTCACAAAGTTCGCCAGTATCGATATTCCAGATCAATAAATGATCTTGTGTGCATCATAACAGTTGCGAGATTCCAACTCGCGCCCTTTCGGACTCGCGCCTAAGCTAGCGCCTTCGACCACTCGGCCAAACTGTCTCCCGATTCTTCTAATAGATAGCTTTTATGCCGTGTAGAGTGTTTGAAGAGATACGACGAATCGATGGCTGCATCTCGGCTCTGAGTCACTCCGTCGCAGACGAAAGGAAGGATCCGAGACATGGACGCGGCAAACAGGTACTTCAAGAATAGCTTACGACTCGAATACGATGCAACTGTGAGCTCGAAATATTCCAATAACTCAAGGTCCGGTGCGACTGTGCCCGGCGTTTCTCTCCAATGCAACGCTGAGTCACTCAACTTGAGTGAGCACGATTCCTCTTTTGTTGACTCTTGGAAGTGGGAGGGGCCCACTCTCGGTTCACAAACTCAGAAACCCTACAGATACACGCTGGGTTGCGTGCAGCGGTAAAAGGCCAGGAGAACTCTCCGAGGGAGGCTGCAGCGCACACGCGACAGGATGGCCCTACAAATTGGACCTGCCTGCGAGAACGAACGAGCGGTATCAGATCGCATGTGCATCATCGAAGCGATTTTTCGTGTCGCTATCGTCTAGTGGTTAGGACGTCACATTGAGACCGTGACAACCCCGGTTGAAACCCGGGTAGTGACTTGTATTTGGAAGGCGGTGTGTTCTCACACACGCAAATGCCAACATGGCGGTCATGATTCATGACTCATGAACACAAAACGAGTCGCCAGCTTGTGGCTCATGGATGCACGAGGCGCTGTCCCGAAGTCCTCACCTTGCCACGGTGAGGAAGAGGATGTTGTAGCGAGAAGGCAAGGGCCTCACCTGCAGCAAGCCGTACTTGCGCTCGGGCGATGTGGCTGTGTGGTCTAGTGGTATGATTCGTGCTTCGGGTGCACGAGGTCCCGAGTTCGATTCTCGGCTCAGCCCTGTCATATTGCAAGTTTCATCTCGCAGCAAGATCGTGACCGTGAGCTTCTTGACTATTACGGGACGAGAGCGATAAGACCAGGTTCGATCTCGGTGGGACTCGAACCCACAATATTTGGTTCCGAAGATCAACGCCTTATCCATTAGGCCACGAGACCGTAGTTCTTAGTATTTGCGTGTGCTCCACAGAGTCTGTAGTACAGACTCTCTGTTTGGGTGGAAACAGGTCTTCGTACTTGTAGCCTGGCTCGTTGAGTCAGCAATGCGGGCCCAGAGTTCTCATGCATTCGATGGACTTTTCAACAGCGACACCAAGAACTATTCTTTCTGATCAGCATAGTACAAATGCGACTCACGCTGTAGCATGGAGCACTACCCTCACAAAGTTCGCCAGTATCGATATTCCAGATCAATAAATGATCTTGTGTGCATCATAACAGTTGCGAGATTCCAACTCGCGCCCTTTCGGACTAGCGCCTAAGCTAGCGCCTTCGACCACTCGGCCAAACTGTCTCCCGATTCTTCTAATAGATAGCTTTTATGCCGTGTAGAGTGTTTGAAGAGATACGACGAATCGATGGCTGCATCTCGGCTCTGAGTCACTCCGTCGCAGACGAAAGGAAGGATCCGAGACATGGACGCGGCAAACAGGTACTTCAAGAATAGCTTACGACTCGAATACGATGCAACTGTGAGCTCGAAATATTCCAATAACTCAAGGTCCGGTGCGACTGTGCCCGGCGTTCCTCTCCAATGCAACGCTGAGTCACTCAACTTGAGTGAGCACGATTCCTCTTTTGTTGACTCTTGGAAGTGGGAGGGGCCCACTCTCGGTTCACAAACTCAGAAACCCTACAGATACACGCTGGGTTGCGTGCAGCGGTAAAAGGCCAGGAGAACTCTCCGAGGGAGGCTGCAGCGCACACGCGACAGGAAGGCCCTACAAATTGGACCTGCCTGCGAGAACGAACGAGCGGTATCAGATCGCATGTGCATCATCGAAGCGATTTTTCGTGTCGCTATCGTCTAGTGGTTAGGACGTCACATTGAGACCGTGACAACCCCGGTTGAAATCCGGGTAGTGACTTGTATTTGGAAGGCGGTGTGTTCTCACACACGCAAATGCCAACACGGCGGTCATGATTCATGACTCATGAACACAAAACGAGTCGCCAGCTTGTGGCTCATGGATGCACGAGGCGCTGTCCCGAAGTCCTCACCTTGCCACGGTGAGGAAGAGGATGTTGTAGCGAGAAGGCAAGGGCCTCACATGCAGCAAGCCGTACTTGCGCTCGGGCGATGTGGCTGTGTGGTCTAGTGGTATGATTCGTGCTTCGGGTGCACTAGGTCCCGAGTTCGATTCTCGGCTCAGCCCTGTCATATTGCAAGTTTCATCTCGCAGCAAGGTTCAGCAAGAATTCGTGACCGTGAGCTTCCTGACTATTACGAGGCGAGAGCGGTAAGACCAGGTTCGATCTTGGTGGGACTCGAACCCACAATCTTTGGTTCCGAAGACCAGCGCCTTATCCATTAGGCCACGAGACCGTAGGTCTTAGTATTTACGTGTGCTCTACAGAGTCTGTAGTACAGACTCTCTGTTTGGGTGGAAACAGGTCTTCGTACTTGTAGCCTGGCTCGTTGAGTCAGCAATGCGGGCCCAGAGTTCTCATGCATTCGATGGACTTTCCAACAGCGACACCAAGAACTATTCTTTCTGATCAGCATAGTACAAATGCGACTCACGCTGTAGCATGGAGCACTACCCTCACAAAGTTCGCCAGTATCGATATTCCAGATCAATAAATGATCTTGTGTGCATCATAACAGCTGCGAGATTCCAACTCGCGCCCCTTTCGGA
>JABANP010000345.1:0-55625 GCA_013115135.1 Perkinsus olseni
TTCGGGGTCAGAGTTCAAATCCCATTCAAAAGTACAAAACCGAATTAACAAGGTTTTTCATAATACCATAATTTACCGGAAACGCTTCTCACGAGGAGAGGCTAACGAATACTATTCAAAAATGATAATCCCTTCCACTTGGCATTGTAGCTCACGACAGGACCTTCTGAATTCCGAACCGCCGTAGTGCTGTGCTTCCGGGTGGCTGAGTAAGCGTTTCATTTGCAATTCCTTTCATCTACCATCTCAGACGGGTATAATTCCGTGTTGACTGAAAAAATCGATCCCTGCCGTTGTTTTTGAGAAAGGTATATATAAAACGTTTGTCGTGGTTGTTGAATTTCTTTGGAGTATGACTTACACGTCTTCGGGTCTGTAGGGGACTCTTGAGACTGATGACGATCTACGAGGGGTTGCGTCTCAGAAAACAGTTATTAATCGGCAGAATAGCCCTTGCCCCTTAGCGGCAATTTTAGTACCCGACTAAGTACTCACTATAAGGATCGTCGAACGCCTTCGTCAACAGCTTCCTAGTTATACATCATGCAGGATGGCCGTCGTTGTACTGAGTGACTCACAACGACCAAATTCTGAGCATCTTCGTCATTAGTTAATGTCAAAAAACGGATTAATCGGTTTCAGAATCGAATGCTCCACGGTCATAATATTCATAAGCCATGAGCTGACAGTTTGTTGGCTCATAGTCGGGTGAAGCATCTATTAGTCAGCAAATCCCTTCAAAGTACCATTGTTTGTCTCAGGTCTTTGAGATCATCCGCGGTCTTCGAGATCCCGAGCATCCGACCCTGTCCTTGGAGCAACTGAGAGTGGTTACGGCCGAACAGGTCATATCGGAAAAAAACTTTTTTGCTGATTTTTCGGGAAAATGAAAAATCGTAAAAATATTTCTGTCATTCCCTTTATCCTTGTCGTTATTTTGGACAAGCTGGTGTGGTATACGCCTTGGGAATTTTACTGTTTTTCCTGAAAATTTTCTCGTGAATTTACGTTGAAAATTCTTGGTGGAGTAATTGGGTAAATCAAGATTTTACACGGAGGGAAAATTGCGTAAATTGTGGTATGAGGTCAAAACGCCGGGTCGACTGAAAAATTGCAGAAAATTTTTCCGTTGAATTTCTGTCCATTCGTCAAGTAGGGAATTCTGTTAATCGTATGTCGTGAATTTGCCAAGTGTATCTTCATGGCGCTGGTGCATGCTCATCGAAATTTCGGAAAAATTGGTATGGAACTGAGCTAAACCCATACCAACTTTTCTGAACCGTTCAGTCAGATTTTTTGTAAAATCTATCCTCTAGAAAAATTTTTCCTCATAATTATTAATTTTTTGGTATTTGTTATTAACTTTTCGGCACCTTTCTCGAAATATTTCGGCGGTTGTTGAGGAAAGTTTGGTATTAATAAGCGTTTTGGCAGATACGTGTCAGCAAGGGGATTGATGGCATCACGAAAATTGATGTAGAATTCACGCCAACGGTAATATTATTATTATGTCTAGCGGCAAATCGATCAGGTGATCGATTTAGATACCCACATGTTCCGTGGCTACTCTGATTGGTTTGACTATCCGCACGAAGCTGCAAAAGTGCGTTTGCGGGGCTAACGGAGACATTAAGATTAATGTTAATATTAAGGAAGGTACTGTTGGGAATATTTCGCGCGCCACGAAATTATCATATACCAACTCCTATCGCAAATCTTTGGGGAACCTGTTGTTGCTATCGAGAAATCGAGAGGGTCGGAGGATTTCGCGCGCCGCGAAATTGCTGGTCAATTCGGCCGACGTGTGTTTTGATTGTTCATTCTTGACCGCCCGTTGTTCGCTCTTTTCTGAGGGAATTTTGGTGAACAGATAAGAAGATCGTCTCGTGCGTCCGGCGAAGGAAATTGTCATTTCGATTTTTTGCGGATTTCTCGTATTCAAATTAAAGTAAAATGTGGGCTTGCAGGAAGGAGTTGATGTTTAGCATATCTTGGCCGGACTCACGCTGTTGAAATTTTTGGTGATTTTTTTTTGAAGAATATTGGGAATTTCCATAATTTAGTGTTTTTTGGAGTGTCTCTTCCGGGGATCGAACCGGGGACCTTTCGGTAACGAGTGAACTCTTAGGGACGCACGATCAGGAAGAGCAGGTTAATAAGCAACTGAATGACAAAGAACGATGTCAAGCCGCGATCGAGAACCCTAATTTACAGAAGGTAATCTTGCAATCTTGCTTACTCTTGCATTTCCTAAACGGGATGCTGCCAGGTGATTCGACAGGGAATCTTCGAAAGCGATCCGCCTCTTTCCGATGACCTTCAACTCATACCGGTCAGTTAATGAGCGGAGCGAAGCGAAAAAATCTGCATATTTTCACTCAGTGAGAGTTGTATTGAGTTTATTCATTAAATGGAGCTGCCGGGGATCGAACCGGGGACCTTCATGTTAGGGTATTCAGTCCGCTAGTCATCTCGAACGACCCGCTGCAGGCGTTCCAGTTTCCTTTTCCTTGATCGATAAAATCGATCAGTCGATCGATTTTTATTTTCGAGGACCTCGGGGAGCTGATAAATTTTCTTGATGATAAGGCGAGCTACGTTGGACGCGGAAGAGCTGAGAGGCGACAATCAGATGAGAAGAAGGTTGGCAGGGGTATCTTAGCTCGACTCTGGCAGTACTCAAGTAGAAAAGATACTCTTGTGAAAAATTCGATGAATCGTTTATTCGCGGTAAAAATTGGTGTCGCTCCCATGTGGGTTGCGATGGCTGATAGTGAAAGATCGATAATAATATTTTGGGATCTTTGGTTGAAGCGTGATGTTTTCAGAGCGATGAGCTTGTCGATCGGTGACGATGACGAAACTAATCTGGGCTTACAACGGCATTCGGAAAGGAAATGTAAACTCGCTGGGGATGGGGGGCTGAACCGAATGGGTTTTTCGTTCTTGTCGTGACGCTTAGCGAGCAGTAAATGATGCCATCGGCCATCAGTCGACTGTCCCACGGTGCCGACCAGTTGCGTGACGTGTGTTCATGGTGAGTTGTGGTGATGTTGATGTTCCGAGATGAATATTTTTGGGAGCGCTCGGTGTTGGATAAGTGAATTTTGAGATTCAGCCGCTTCTTTTTATCAGTTTCGAATAGGAGGGTTGAGCGGTTGGCGAGCTCTTCATTATCGAGGTTAATGACTTGCCCTTTATCACAAGTATTTGTGGTTACGCAAGATGTAGGGCGGAGGGATCGATCCCGGAACCGCTTGAACGATAAACGTGGATCATAACGATTATACCATTTTTTCTGTGGCGGTGCAGGTGTTGGGTCACGGGGCTACAGCGACGGTAAGAAGAGTTATACACAAACGAACTGGAGAAGAGTAAGATACTCGACCTGCCGAATAACGATCGAGTCCTCGCATTTTTTCGCGTCGCTCCGCCCGTCGAATCTTGAAGATTTGCAGATCTGACTTCTCGTGTATGGAAGATTGAATCTTCGACTCCCCAATGAAGATTATTCTTCCGGGAGGAACTTGACTTTCTCGACGACCTTTTTTGTTGCTCATTTTTGTGTGAAGATCAGATTCGCGTTGAAGTCGTTATCGAAGAGGGACTTGACGGCGTGGCAAGAGAAGAATCTATTAAATGAAGTTGAGATTTTCTTATCGGTCGACCATCCTAATATCTGCCGATTGGCCTACGTATTTGAAGCACCGACTATGGTGAGCTTCCCTGGGATCGAACCGGGGACCTTTCGGTTCGCAGGTGCATCTGGTTATGGAGCTTTGTCGGGGCCCTGATCTACATGAGATGATTTATCAGAGGTCGGCGGTTCGAATCCCAGTGGGAGTATTTCTGTGTAATTTCTGTCTCAGGTTCAATTCTGGTGGCTATTTCTCAGAACCGGAGGTTGCTGATATCATCGCTCAGGTTCTCTACGCGATCAACTACCTTCATACGTCAAACATCGTAATCGAAAGGTCCCGGGTTCGATCTCAAGGGATGGCATTTCTATCAGGTCCACCGAGATATCAAACCAAGTCACTTCATGTTCACTTGCGGCTGCCCGGTCATCACAGGTGAGGGAAGTCTTGATGAATAGAAAATTGACGCTACCGGGGATCGAACCGGGATCTCGATCTCTATCTCGATTCACTTGCAATTTCTTCTGGCTTTCAGATCCACGGCATGTGTATGATTGTCCCGACCGTCGCCTGAAGCTTTTCGACTTCGGATTGGCGCGACGGATCGGTTCCAGCAAATCATTAGGAGTAACGCCTCTCCCAGGAATCGAACCCGGGTGATTGGATTACCCTATTCAGGGAGGCACGTTGTCCTATATGGCCCCTGAGTGCTTGGAGATCGAATGGGAATCTCGGAAGCCGCTGCAGAGGCGAGTGAGTGTTTTCGGTGAGGACGAGTTGGACGATCAGCAAGACAACATCGACGCAGAGCAACGGGGCAGCGGGTGAGCTGGCATTTGAAAGGTCGTAGGTTCGATTCCGTCGTCGCCCTAGGCTTGTGGCCCGCCTGTTGGGGGGACTGCAGCTCTTGTGATGCTTCAGCCGCGTCTGGCATGTTCAATCGACGATCAAATTTCCCACCAATCCTGTTAGTACTTGCATCGGCGAGTAGTCGACCTTGATCGAATGTCTTGACCAACGGCCCTTCCGTTTTCATATTTTTGGCTTCCCTAGATCAACGGCGATATCGGCGAAGTGCGACATTTGGGGCGTCGGTGTTATTTGCCACCTCCTCCTCACCGGAAAGATGCCTTTTGAGTCGCCCAATGTTGGTGACGTACTCCGAGAGATGAGAAAGATTCGCCGCCAAAGGAGCACGGGGAAGTGAGTCGGGTGAAATCGATCACGTGATCGATTTGGACATCTCAGGTATCTCAGTGGTGACCGCTTCAACCACCTCTCGGAAGCTGCGAAGAGTTTCCTACGAGGGTGCTTGCAAGTGCTGCCGTCGGAGCGTTTCAGCGCTCGACAAGCCTTGGACGACCAATGGCTCGCGGACATGCTGCACAACGAGAAACGGAGGGAGGGGGAAGAAAATGACGTCGGTGAGACGTCAGTCGTGTCGAATATGTTTCGAAGATTTTTTTCTCCACGGGATTCCCGGTACGGGAGAAATGACGACAAAAACCAGTGGAAATTGTGACTCGCTATCATTCCCTCGGAAACTCTCCGAAATCTCCTTTTCAATCTCGAAGGGTCCCCGACGTTGAGCTTCCAACATTCGTAAACTCTTTTCTCTCTTCAGCGGCCGAGGTCCTTCCTTGGGATGTGCTGGAGAGTATGCGGCGGTATGCAGTGGCTAATTCATTGAGAAAAGCAGCGTTGAATATGGTGGCGTCGGGGCTGACCTCGCGAGAAGTGGGTAACCGGAAGGTTGTGGGTTCGATTATAACAACTCGTAAAGTGCGATGACAAAGAAAGTTATCGGCATTCACAAATAGGAGACGGGGATGAAGGAAAAGTCGAACCAAGTTCACAACCCCTAGCAGCTCGTGCGTCTGCTCTCGCCCGAACTCTCACGCCCACTACCTTACGAGCTCCACGCCTCTTCCCCTCGCCGGAACTTGAACCTTTGCAAAAATTGCGTGCATGGCATGTAGTGCATGCCACGGAGTCGGGGGCCCTGAGAATTCGGTAGTCGTAATAATCTAATCATGGGTCGATCATTTTGCGACCTAGTTTTGGTAGAATTCTTTTCCCGTAACCGCCTTTTATCCTGATGCCCCAACGCAAACTCTCTGTACATTAAGCTGGTCTTACGCTACTATGATGGCACCGCTCCAAGGTGCGGTCATATCATGATGATATGATTGCATATGACATCAGCATCTCTTGTTGGGAGGTTGGGGACTTCAGAATGGACCCAGTAAGATCCGCTTGACCTGGTCAAGCCGGTCAAGTTGACTACCGGAGGATGGCGAGCTTGCTGGGCCCGGACGCTACGTCGACAACTTCCATGACAACGAGGACAACAGAATCTCTTCTCCGGGAAGTTGCCCCGCAATGTCTCGACGACTCTGAATTCGTCACTAGTGGATCTGCCAACGATGAGACGAACGTGTCTGGGGCCCGGGCTCCGGACTGAGGGCGGTTCATATTGCCACCAACATCTACGATCAGAGAATGCCGTTTTCTGAATCGGCGGGCAGCGGATCACGTTCTTAGAAAGCCGAGTCCTTCAAGAACTACAAGTCAGCCGAGGAGCTGGAACAGATCATGTGGGCAATGATGGAGAATGAAGTCGCGCTGGGCAGCATGAGTGAGCTCTCGCAGTCCGAGATGCCAGACGCAGACCGATGCTTCTCAAGCATCGCCGCCATTCCGAAAGGCAACTCTGAGTCTGAGTTGATTCTAGCGGCTTACAGGATTGTGGAGGACTTCCGTCGCTCCGGGGCAAACATGAGGGTTACACAGTTGGTCGAGCACGTGCGGCGCCTGCCTGGATATGGCAATGAAGCTCTTCGTAGCAATGGCAGGACCATTTTGCCAGAATGGTTGGGTAGTTATTGAGAACATCACTCTGAAGACGGTGGACGGTGAAGGGAAAATTCATACTCCGCTTGGGACATATCGTGTTGGTCCAAGACACCGCAGGTTAGGCAGCTGATTCTTATTCAGTGACCGAAACACACATCAATGTTGAGTACTGCTTCAGAGGCCGATGCTGATCATGTTAATCAGCTATCATCAGTATTCTACATCTTCATGCTCTGGCAGGCCGCATTGTGTTTACAAGAAACCCTTACTACGAACGTAAGTGAGTGTAATCGAGTTTGCCAAGGCATTCTCTCAGTTAGAGTCATTGTGACTCTCGAGTACTTCGGTAGCGCGGCGCTACTAGCGCCGACCTGATTCTTTGAGAGAATTTCTCTCGCCCCCCTTCTTTTTTTCGATTTCGCTGCTATCAGTTGAAATCTTGAGAGCGGTTTTCTAAAAATCTGGAGATCTTAGCCCGTGTGCTATCAAAGGTCTGCGTGCATCCCAAAAATCTGCGTGCGCCACAGATAAATAACCTGATCGAATGCAGTCCACCGCGATGGCCACCGAGTGGACGGCGCACATACGCAAGCGCTTTCTCCAAATAATTTTCACTATTCACGGCCCAAAACCATTCATTCGAATGGAGACGGGAGAGAGATGTGATATGACAATCTTTCGCCAAGGCAACGAACCGCAAGACTTTAACGGTATTCCTACCAACGTAAACCAAACAATTCCTCCACACAATTTCTAGAGTCCACTCGTATTTTTTCCGCAGGTTCATGATTTGGAAAAAACCTTCGTGAAGATCGATGTCGACCATGATGGTGTGATACAGTTCTCGGAGCTCCTCAGAGTTATTGCTCCAACGGACCGGAAAGATATGCAATCGGTTTTTCGGATGCTAGGGAAAAGTACAGGTAGCGGAAGAGGGCAGGTGAGTCAGTCAGCCCTCCAAAGGTCGTGAGATCTATTCCCAGCAGCGGCGTTTTAGATTGTGGACGATGAGGATGATTTTGAAGTCGAGTATTCACAATTCCTAGCTGCAGCTGTTCATATGCGGTCCGAAATGTTCCGAGACAGAATGCGGGAGATCTTTGGAAGGTTTGACATCGACGGCAACGGCACGATCTCGGAAGACGAGCTCAAGTAGGCCCCTTCGGCGAAGATTCTTCGCAGGGGTTCACGCGCCCGCACCAGCGGGATGGGTGACCGCTGTCTTAAAAGCCACGAAATTGAATCTTCGCTTGCTCAGTTGTAGGCGGCTGGTCTGGGCGGTAGATATAAAATAGGGGACGCCAGTCGGGAGTTGGAGGTCGCGCGACGGTACTTACCGACAATGCGTGGACCCAGGGCGTTTCAATGGACTCCCTTGAAATCCGACATTTTTCCGAACTCCCTCCGCAACTTTCGCCCTGCAGGACCATCCTCTCGCATAGCCCTTCGACTGGCGATGATTTGGATGCCGAAGTTGCTGACCTCCTGGCTAAATTCGACAAAGACGGCAACGGTGTGATCGACTACGAGGAGTTCTTGGCTGCGATGGACGACGATGAGGGCAGCCGAGACAAGACTTGGGTTTGGGCTCAGCGGCACGAGATTCACAGCGTAGGGGACGCGTAGACGCGGGATCACTACTCATCGCCAGTGATGGTTCGGTACACTGATGTAGCATGGTCCCTTCAAGCCGGATCGAAACGTGTGAAAATATATTGACGTGTCGACTCATACCGAGTGCCTTACCTTTCTGATCTGTTGATAATAATATGAACTTTATATTGATGAATCAGTCAGCAGGAATTTTACTGAAAATTCACGATTTTTGATCCAGCGCGTTAGAGCACATCTAATGGGAGTATCTGAATCTGTCGCAGGGGTTGGCGAGCGCGACTGATGTCAGTTGAGTCGGAAAGACAGTCAATCCGTCGAGGAAGGCTAGAGGGTTGTTATAAGGAACCCTCGAGCAACACAGTTGAATGGAGTTGCTCAGAGTTGCTCCCTTCAGGCTCCCCTACTGGACAAACACAGTCCCTATGTCGGTACCTTCGCCCACGCCCCGGGAGTGTCACCGATCTCAAGACGATCGTCGTCTGTGGGGGAGCTCTCACCGAGGCGGAAGGCTTCGAGCCCGAGTCCAACGGTAACGCTGTCGGCTGAATTTGAGCTTCCCTAGGGACCGGTAATTTCAGGCTACCGTTCGTCCAGTACGGCCCTTCCCCAAACCTGCGTCGTCTCTGGTTACCTGCTGCGAACGAGGCTGTGTTGTGATGTGATTACATTTGGCTGCTTTCTTAATTTATTGTACTTTGAGCTTGCATGACAGTTGCGTTCGTCAAGTCATTGAAGTGTAATGGGGTGCCTGTGGGGGTCGAGCAAACGGTAAATCGTACTGAGCTGGAAGCTACCCGATACGCCGGCTGAGATTCGAACTCTCACGACGCCGTGTTCAACAGTGGAAGTTCTCACTGGAAGTTCTAGTGAGTTCTTAAGAGCCGTTAAGATCTGATATTAAGATCTTGATATTCTTCTAACAGTTATGATCTGATGATATTGTTTGCCGGCCGTTTGTTGACCGTCAGCAGGTACTCTTTTAAGCCGGTCACCTTGTGATATGACACATTGAGGTTACGTCCGAAACTTGTGTGATTTTTCCGGCTCATCTCTGTTCCCTTATTCAACTTGTTATCAGACCACTCTAGGCGAACATGGCCGATGTTCACTTTTTAGGTAATGTCTTTGATGTTTACTAGGAAGTTAGTGGACTTTTTTTGGGTTCTTGTTGTTTTGGTCTCCCCTTTCACTAACCTGACCTGACTAGAATCCTTCAATCGATTCGGTCTTGAAGGGCGAGTCTTCGGTGGTTGCTGCCGTCGATCCCAGTGAGTATTTCCTGCGCCAACCCACAACAGCATATACCCTTTCGATATCACCATTGCCATCAGCCGATTACATCGCGCTGGGTCTGATGATGATTCTTACCAACACGGTCTCTATTACCGCTTGGACTAACTCAGTCCGGCTAAGTGATGTAGAGACAACTCTTATCTTGGTATATCGCTGATCCTATCTTGCTGCGATGAGAAGCAACGCTGAATCCAGCCTGCCGATAGAATGCAATCAGAGTTAATGTCGTAGAAAGGCAGTGAATCGATGGCATGATAGGATTTGGCTGATGGTAGACAGCATGCAGCTCAATAGTATCGCTCACCCCGACACAACTCGACGAGTTGAACTCGTAGCCTTATTGTACAAAACTCGCTTATGGCCACCTCGTCCATCTCTGACTCATCACCACAGCGCATTACTGTGCGAGTACATCTCAACGACGAATCACTATCTTCGGGCTCACAGGAGCTCCTGCTCCGTACCACCGTCCTCCACCAGTGGCGAGATCTTGTCGCGAACAAGATCCGAGGGAGAGTTCGGGCTTGGCGCGTCGAACGCTGCCTCCTCCGTTCGGTTATCGGAAGACACCTGCAAGTATGGCAGAGGCAAGTGGTGGCCACCAGATGGTATCGCTGTCGCCTGAATGCGAGATTGAAGGACACGCCGAATCGAGCGGATCTTTCGGAGGCCTGCGCGCTGACTTCGGTCTACCTCGCAGCCTGGCGGAGGAGAACTTTGGATGTCGTGGAGGCGACCAGACGATTTTCGGGCAGAGTGAGCGAGGCCAGGGTATAGGGGCAATTTCTACAAACCGTTTGGCTCGTTCAAATAGACTACCCCCGTCAGGACCACACCCTGGGAGTAACCAGGTCGTCTGTGTTCCCCGCCTGGCGTCACTTCGTACAGCACCGCCGCCTCCGTCGAGGACGCGCAGAGGCGCTGCATCGTTACAACGGGCAGCGTCATGCTGTGGCATACTTCCGCGACTGGTAGGATCGGGCAGACGATCCGAAGCTCGGAAAGATCCCTTCTCAGGGCTCTAGAGACCTTCAACGTCAGCCCACGCATCATCCGTGCCATGAGGCGAGCGGCCAAACGAACCTTGCTCGGTTGGAAGGATGTGACTCGCCATCTGAGTGCTTGTCGGACAGAGATTTTATCACAGTGGAAGAGACGTCGTGAAGAAGCTATTCGGGTGTGGCTTCGAAAGGCCTCGGATCGTGTAGGTGGCCGAGCTCAGAGACAAATTCTTCCCCTTCCGCCCCAGGTGTCGTTCATCCCGTCGCTCATCTGGGCCAATTCATCTCTCCGCCTCCAAGTATTCTTTCGGTTGCTGTCGACAATAACGGCCCGTCGGCGGCACTTGAGGCAGTCCTTCTCCCGCGCTGCAGCCTCGAGAAAACGCCATTACAAAACCGCCGTCGTAGTTCGTGATGGTTTGGAGGGCTCGTCAACATCACCGAGCGCACCTGTCATGGCGATGTCTGAGCACTTGGGCCGAGAGTGCTACGCGAGTAGCAACTCGGCGATCGCAGGCGAGAACGCTGTTCCGGAGGGTGATGAACAGAAGGATCGCGTCATGGCGAGGACTGGCGACCAGACGCAGACAGGCCAGGTTGGTCCGGTCTTCCCTCGGAGCATCAGCGTGGTGTCAGATGGAAGCTCATGCGTATCGTCACGCCGGACCTTAGCGATTACCACACGAACCACGATGATGCCCACCTCAAAACAAACCTACAACGCTGGCGGACCTTAACTGCTCGCCGGAAAGAGACGCGAAATTCACGAGAATTGGTAGGCCTTTCATGCTGAATTCATTCCTGATGGCCGAAGTGCCTCAGGTTATCTTTCTCCGCAACGGACGGTATTCTGCTAAGAAAGATACAGCGGCACACTTCAGTGCTTGGGTCGACCTCATCTCTAAGCGGCGGCGCTCTGCAGCCGCCCAGCAGTTATACAACCGAATGACGTTACAACAAGTCTTCACACGCTGGATGGGATGGTCCCAGTCGGTCGTAGCTGCTAGTGTAAATTTGGTTATCCCGAGGCGGAGGGCTGCTGTTGAGAGCATCTTCGCGGACTGGAGATTACTGAGGAGGACGATGGCCTTGGCTCGGAAGGGTAGGAGACACAGCTGCAGTGTTCAACACCGCAGAGACTTATTCATTAGGAAACCTGACGTAAGGCCCTTAGTAAGGACTCTTCACGTACCTACGTAAAAACCTTGGGGCGGGTGGGGGAAAATCGGCGGAAGTGACGGTGGATTCTCTCACTTTCGTCGGCGACGCATGACCCACGCTGTGGGCAGTAAGACGTTACATGCCCAGCCCCTCATCCTGTTCAGTGGACTGCCTGCACAGCCTCATTGACGCCGGTGTCCGGGCTAAGGCGCTCAGGAGATGGAGGTCTGTCATACTTCTGGCCAAGCTTGCCGGACGAAGAGCTTCGTGTGCTCGAGATAGGGCCTTCCTGTAGATGCATTGACCCCGGTTCGAATCCCATGACGGGCCTTTCAGAGCTTGGCGGAAGCACCAGGCTGTTGAACGGTGGAACTCTACCCGGCCTCGCCGCGCTACGTTCGACTGCCTCCATGCCTGGCGGCGTTGGTACCAACGAAAAGTCGCTCGTCGCCGTGCAGCTCAGATGCTGAGGGAATTTTATTGGGCTCACCTGCGACGGTCGGTCATTCGAGGATGGTCGTCAGTTGTCGAGTACAAGAAGGCCGTGGCGGAAAAGGTCCACCGATCGGCATACATGCGACTTCGAGTTTCGGTCTCCTCAGGGAAAGCTCTGCAGGGCTGGCAGTGGCGATTCCCTCGATGGGCGTCTTCTTGCGACGGCCTGGCGTCGGTGGAGGCGTAGTTTAGAGAACATCAGAGAAGTGTGGAGGGAGGTGGAGACTTCGATCACGGCTAGGTGAGGCGGGCTGGAGCGATTGATGACCTGCCTGGGATGGGCGGTGAAGGAGCTCATCGTATTTCTCGTATAAGGTTCACTGATAAGAGACTGGCGGAAGTCGCAGCGGCTTGGGCTGGATACGTCGCCGAGGAAAAGCTCTCGAGGGATACTCTGCGCGAGAGGGCACACTTGAAACCCACCAGAAGAGCCCTACTCGCCTGGCTGCAATTGACCCGAGCGGTGGCGTTATCCCGTGCTTGGGAAGCGAAGAGGGCCAACCGACTCGCTGGTCGATGTTTGACTATCTGGTCGGATTTCTATCGGGAGCGGCGCAGGTTGGCGGACTCTTGCATGATCAGTGATGACTCTACATCGGTCTGCAGGTGTTTGCAACACGCGTATGAGGTTCGACAGAAGCAGCGCACGAGACAATTCGAACGATGGTATAGAGCCACCAGGGTGACTAGAGTTGGGGAAAGAGTGGTATGGTCGAAGTCCTTTGTTGGTCACGCAAGGGCAGTTATTTTCAGGAGCTCAACCTGGAGTGGAGCAAGCTATTCAGCGCATTCAACGGCTGGAAGGACCTATCCTCCGAGCGGAGGAAGCAGCGGTCTCTCCGTTGCCTTTTCAGGTGGGAATAGTCCTCCTCTGTTCGACATTCTCGGCGTATGCGTTTCCTCAGATTATGGAAGAGCCTCGCTCGAGGGTCTTCTCGATTATCACAGCTAGCCTGCCGTATCAAAACAGCTCGGCAGAGGATGATCACTCGCCGTGCGCTTTATGCTTGGGCCAACTCGG
Source organism: Perkinsus olseni (assembly GCA_013115135.1). Lineage (NCBI taxonomy): Eukaryota > Perkinsozoa > Perkinsida > Perkinsidae > Perkinsus > Perkinsus olseni. Next base: position 13,080 of record JABANP010000345.1, read on the forward strand.
GCAGCGGACTTTCCGCGACCGGCTGTCAGCGTTCGATCGACCCAGCCGCCATTTCAGCGCAGTACAGCGAGCACGCTAAAAGCTTAGTAGAATTTGTGACAGACAGAGTCACCCTAGACTGGAGCGAAGTACAACGAAGCGCTCCTCTGAATGTAAGGATGATGGGACACGATCGAACGCCGCGCAGACTCAGTCGGTCCTCGAATGACTGGCAACGGTGAGCTGATCTTTGCTCATGAGGTACCCACGACCTCTGTTTGTTCAGGCTAGCAGGGCATCTCGGAGACGCAGCAGCCTGGGAGCTTTGCGGAACTTCGAAGCTGCTTCGAGGATTTGATGAAAGGCCTTTGGCGGAAGCATTGAAGTGCACTAGAGAGAATGTGTTGTCCCGTGTCACCGGAGCTCCGGGTGTCTACCCTATACCTTTCTTGCGTTAAAAGTGGAGACAGGTTGTGTGGCTGGTTGGATCAGCCTCTCTGGTCTTCGCGGCGACTAGCAACTCAAAGCCGACCAGAACTCTGCCAAAACATAGACGACTGATGGAACCCACCGGGAATCGAGTTTGCCTTGGAATGGGATGGCATATAGTTGAGCTCTAGGTGGCGATATTATTCAAGGGGCTGTGAGGACCTTTTGCACGTAGAATATTTCTTTTTTTGTGCTGCTGCACTCAGTTGATTGGATATCGCCCACGAACGTCCCCGAATGGACGCCCAAAGGGGTTGTGCCCGCTGGCTCGTGAATGCCAACGTGTTACGGTAACGGTAACCGAATCGCGCCGAGTCGATCCAGTCGTTATCAAAAGCGAAATAAGTGTGATTTGAAATTTCCCACCACGGTGACGCTCAACGGTCGCAGGAAGTGATACAACATACGCAATGAGAAACGCGAATTGAAGCCATCGCTTGAGAAACTTTCTCTCACTGTGAGAGTGGTCTCCGAGTTTACTGCGCTAGAGCCTGCGTATCCTAGAGACCTGCCATCGACCGTCTGCATATTATAGTGATTGGTTTGATGGTAGTAGCTGGACAGACGTATCATACGTCACGTATGACTCGGACATTCTTTCCGAGCTCGGAATTTCAATGCAAAAATTTCGTATGCAAACGCAAACGTAGCCGCCAGTTTGTGCGGGCCGCCGCACAATGCGACGTAGCAGGCCGGCACAACTTGTGAACAACAGGCCCGTTATTCAGTACTACTCTATCAGACAGTGGCCATCACCAGTGTCGACGTAATTCGGTGACCCATCCTGAATCGAACTGGTGGCGTTGAGCTATTTTAGCGGAGTGCTTGGTTTTCCGACTGGGAAGTCTTTGCCTCATAGACTTCCATCAGCTTCCGCACTAAAATGTCGTCTGTCTCGCTGTGAATGTCGCACGTGAAACAAGCCCTGCAGTTGTTCCTCCTCCAGTTCACCTCATGAGGAACTACGCCAACCTGTGCTTGTGCACCGTCGCGTCGGCCGCTTTCTTGCGCCCAACCCCCTCCCCTTCTAGCCATCTAGAGTTCTACAAGGGTCTGACCTACCCTTGGGCGGTGAAGGAGGCCCCCATCTGTTTCAACCAAACACTATGCCCTCAAAACCCCAATTACACCTGGGATGACTACTTCGAGTATCTCCTCGATAAGGGCGTCAAGAACTTCGTCTTCGGCGGCCTCATGATGGTGAGAAGTGATATCCGATTCATTCTCGAATACAACTCTACTAGTCGATGGAATCAAACTGGTTTCATGGCTCTGAGGAAGAGAGTCCAAGCCCGAGGCGGCAGGATACTGGGTGACATGGTCGACGCGCAAGGCATGTATGGCAAGCCATTCAACAAGACGCTCTTCCGCAAGAATGTGGCCAAGTTCGTGAAGCTCTTCCCTGTCGACGGCTTCAGAATCGCAGAGTTTCTTCCCTACTCGGGCCAGACCGCCGAGCATGTGAAAGAGGCTTTGGAGACTATCATCGAGCTAGGGCTGATCTCGTCAATCCGGTAAGTCTTGCGGTGCATCAGGAGGAGCCAGTGACCTTGATTGTCGGACACGCGGGATGCGCACAAAGCTATGAATTATGTGTAGGCTGGTGTGAATCTCGTCTTCTGCATTACTACACAAGCCGGACCACTGTGATCCGGCTGCATTCACCTGAGACAGTTGGGTTGTCAGGTTGCAGCCCGGCAAGCTGGATGCATTCGCGAAGGGCAAAGTGGGAGGAATCGCCAATATTACCTTCCTCTCTCTATGGCCAAGATATAATGACAAGAACGATACAGCTGCGTTCAACACAGACCAGTTCGCCGTCAAAGCCATCCGGAACGCTTCTGCGGCGGGCGTGGATCCTGGCGAAATTGTTCTAGAAGTACGTTCGAATAGTATCGAGAGTCGTCATCCACGTACTGTTTTTGTTCCCTCAGTGCATATCGAGAATCTCCTTAAGGGATTCTCGTCTTCCTTCTTCATCATTATTGTTTCATCTCAGGTGCCTCTCCTCGCGCGATCGAACTACGGTTCCGCTGATGTCGGGTACTCGATGCTCATATATGTCAACCATGCCAATCCACAGGGCAACGGCACTTGGCACAACAAGTATGGCGGCGACTACTTCTTCTTTTCGCAGCCACGTGCTGTCAACAAGATCAAGGTTGCCCATGAGCATGGCCTTCATGGCATTTCGCTGCAGGAATCACTACCAGAGCAGGCACGGGCCGATCTCTTTCCGTGGAACAACTATTCTCTCTTCCATGCTCTGGTCGAAAACCTGTAGCCACATGTATCAGTCCCTGCTTCGTAGTCGCTCCAGGGCCCCCCTCTGGAGGGCACGTTTCCCTCTAGCAGCGTCACCTCTCATGCTAGGGTCAGTCGATTAGAGTCGATCATACCAGAATATTTTGGAGGCTCTTTCCGTCCTCAAATAGATTTTGTTCAAGACTTGTTGTACGGGTGTCAGCTTAGCCATGAGATTTTCCCTCTTCCTTTCATCTACACCTTTTCAACATCTTGATGGTTCCACTGTCGAACTAGATGTTGAAAAGGTGTAGTGGTCCACAACATTTAATAGTCATTTCATAGCAAAATGTGTGTATGCGCGTTCCCTTTCGCTTGTCAAGTTGACGATGTCAACCGTTTCATGCAGTTGTCGAGGCAAGTTGTCACTGACAACAGCCTGGATTGTACGATGAAAATTAGGCGAGGTTCGTGAGATTGTTCTATGTTAATCTGGGTTCAACTTGATTCGGTCAAGATTCGTGATTGTTAGTTTCGGCCAATGTACTCAACAAGAAGCACCTTTCAAGGGACCGACCCACAGGAAGTCGTTTCACGAAGTCGTCAGGCCCTCCTTAGCAGGGCTTGTCCATAGTTTTTTGAAAAAACTTTTTTCAAGATAGGCATTTTTTCGAGGTAATCATTTCTTTCTCCAGGTTTAATGAGCGTCTTCGGTTGTGTTCAGTTGACGAGAGTCTGGAAAATTTCCGGGGGAAATGTGATAAAAGGGTTGCTACCGTCTCGGTAATACCGCGGCGGCACATCGCTTCCATAATAGAATCGGTAAGAAGAGTACCTAGTTCGACATGGGTCGGGACTCGCCGGGCTATGGAGACTTCGGTCAGGATGAGGAGTCCTCATTGAGGACCTTGAGGACTCCACGCCATAAACTGCATCATCACACTCGAGAACTGGTATCCTTGAAGGGGTGAATCATGGCACTAATGTGCTGAGAGGGCTGATGGGCCAAGTTTCGGACCAAAATCCGCAGAGCATCTGTAGACTTCACATGGAAAGGTCACTCGAAAAGCACTGAATGCAAGGACCGTTCCTCAGATAAACTCATTCGGCGACTACTTAAGGATGAACCCGAAGTCATCATCCGGTCGGTGATAACAACGCTAGCGACACAATCCCAAAGGCAGGTGCAGATATCAGATAGTCATCAAGCCGCGGGCCACAGTAGGCTGCCGACAAGGTTGATGATACCTTGCTCCATGTCGTTGCAGTAGCTGTAGAACACAAGCAGATTGGGCACAGCCCTATTGTGTTATGTAGACAGTGCAGCTGTCAACTTGGCAGGAGTGTCAGTCATGACCATAAAAGCAACACCGAGCGCCTGTCCATTCAGTCTGAGAGAACAGACGATCGGTGTTATCTTCAGGTACCAGCATCTCGTATCATCTTGCGTCTCGCACTCTCGTGCTTGAGTATACGTGGTAGATTAAGCCACAGATCACATCATCGCTTGAATTCCTTCAATAATGGTTTTGCCTCTCTTTCGGCCCCGTGACAGAGGCCGTCTCGAATAGTCAAAGTTTGATGAGTTATATTGCATGCGAGCACGCAGACATACGTACCTCTAGCCGCCCGGAGACAGATGGCCGTCTACCGACCACCACCAATTCCATTGCTACATCGATATCATGTATTAACATTATGACGGGAGTGTTTGCGCCCCGTTAACCTGCGAGTGGCAATGACAGCCCAGTAGCTTGGCCTTGCGCGAATCGACTCAGGTCAGCCGCAACCATTACTATATCGTCACATGCCGCTTGCTGAGGCCCTCGGCCCGAGGGGACACCTTGGGGCGAGCGCTGAGGGCTGCAGTATGTGGGTAGGAGTTACCGCGCTCCATTTGACCCTGTTATGCGAGGCCATCTAGCGGTTATAGCTCCACGATTTGGCTGTGTGTGGATCGACTTCGTTCGGCAAGCTGCTTTTGGCCATGGCGGCCCTTACTTCCTAGACGCCCGGGCGTGAAGACAGCATGCGGCGCGTGCTGATGGCCCAGGCGTAGGTTGTGTCACACAGTGAAGGTGGTCGTCACTGTATGCAGCCAGTAGCCGAGGAACACTGGGCAATAGGGCCTTCGGGCTATCGAACGATCACTTGTCTGGTTTCATGAGTAGAGAGGGTTTTCTTCTAAGCTTACTCTACCGTAGGGAGATTACCTTTCCATCGTTCACTGCATACTAAGCATTGCCCACAATCAGTCGCTCGTACTCGACAAGTCGCCGTGTGATGCGACTAATCGACTAGCGCTCATTGATACACAGTAGCGTTACTATTTCTGAGGCGAAGAACCAGTGTAGGTTCATATTCTACTCTCCCCTTCGCTCGTTAGAGATGAAGCGCACTACTCTCCTTCTCCCCTTCCTCACTCTACTTGAAGGCTACCTTCCTCCGAGGCGTTCTCTGGCCAATATCGAGTATCGTCTGTATGAGGCTGGTGACGTTATGGAAGGCCAGAAGCTCGACCGTTGTAAGGACGACCCTTGTTATGTCGCTGTAGATCTTGGGACCAGCGAGAAGGTGAGCAGCCGACCCTGGAAGGATTCCTCTGATGATTCCTCTTAGTACAGCGATCTCGCATTGGGACAGAAACAGGCTGTTACAGGCTGTTACAGTCCCAACTTCGGCCAGTTTCAGCTGTGCCGAACAGCAGCTGTGCCGAACAGCTGGAATTTTGCGAGGTTGGGGATTCGCTAATTGACTAGCAGACTGCAAGTTGCAGTCCACGGGAAATTCACCTGTCGATTTTCCTGTCTTCGCTGCATGCCGAGAGTTGCTCCTGCTGTTCAGACGGTGATTGGCATTATTGAGATGACAATTCCCTCTCGAACCCTGGAAAAGTCCTTGGAGAAGCTCATCAGGGCAGCCATGTAGCGAATATTCCCCCACAAGGTTCACAAGCCTTTTAAGTTACTTCTGACTCAGGCCAAAACCGACTGAGGCAGGCAAGATCGGTTATATAAACTATGTGAGTATCTTACGCTCAACCTAACGACCTAAGCGTTCTTTGACCTCGTCTGCCCTTCCAGAGATGGCCCGAGAGTGATGCTGATGATCTGCAATATCAATGCTTTGGTTCTCAGGTTGAAGTGCTGTCTAAATGGCAGGGGCAGGGAATTGGTAAAGCTCTTATAACCAGTACATTCGGATACGTAGGTTTTCAGCGGTGCTATTCTTCCCGCTGCCAGAGAACGTTTGATGATCTCAGATCGCGACCCAGAAACGCGATGTTGTCGCCATGTACCTCCTCGTGCAGACAACCAAAGCGACGGCCATTGCGCTGTATGAGAAAACCAAGTTCAAGAGAATAACCCGTAAGCACCGGGGAGGTCATCGCTGTGCTGTGACTGATGCTCTCAGAGGAAAACATTTATTATGTCTACGCCCGCTACGACTTCACTTGAATAGTTCCCATTATGAGGAATTGAGATTGCTCGATCGTCCTCACTTAGTCTAGAGGATCAAATCCGCACATGCGCGCAGACGTTGAAGCGCGCTGATTTATTCTCGTCGCTTTTCGCTAATATTTATCGAAAGTCGATTTAGCATGCGGAGGCGACGCCTCCGAGGCGTTAGTGGATATCGATTATTAAAGTGGGTATTGAATAGTCGGACCCCTAGTAGAAAAATATATTCTATTTGATCTCATTGAGCGGAAGCTACTTGTCATTGCTTTCGAGACCGACACAGCGTCGAGTTATGTAGTCACGGGATCTACCTCGAGGACGCTGACATCTTCCTCAACTCACCCACATCTTGAATCAAGATGTCTAGGATGAAAGTTCTTGCCACCTTGCTGTGGGTCGAGAGGTCACACTGCGGTCCGACGGGATCTATGTTGCGCTGTCGCGCCCAGCCCGTTACTCGTCAATAAAAGCTCTGGTCTTCGAGATGGTGTACGACGCCCCCGCCCCCGAGATATTGCTGCAGTCGAAAAACCCTCGAGTGACTCGAGGGTTGACGGCACCGGCAGCGATCCTGAGGATCGGATCCTCCCTTGGTAGTTCTGCGCTGCGGAGAACTACGTAGAACTGCGTAGACTACGTAGCATTCAACGTCTCTAGCCCAATGCCACCCATGACTTTCACCCTCAGAGCGTCAGCTGCTGCAGTTACGTTTGTCTCGAACTCACCGTTCGTTACCGCTAGCGGCACAATTGCCCGCCACAACCCTACTGATGTAAGAGCTTCGAGCGGATCTCATGTCTGCGCTCCGTCGGCCGGGAAAGATTCTCGTACGGGGCTTGCCAGAAAACTTTCGGTCGAATTCCACTCGCTCTTATATGTTCATAAACGATGCTAGATTTTACTTAATCTACAATCTAACAAAATCTGTTTTTTTTCGGATTCCGAAATTCCGAAAGACTTTTTCCTGTTTCTACCGTTTAGAAAAACTTCCTGTGAATTTTTCAGGATTATCCTCCTCAGAATCGACATTCACGCTTCGAAGTCGAAAGGAACGCTACCCTTTGCATTTACAGTAACGGTTTAGGGGGGACTGGAGGAAGACGGGATCAAAAGGCTATGAACATCTACATTAACGACACCGTGATTCATACATCTCGAATCCGTTGTCCCGAGGCTGGCGAACGAGCAGCTTTCGAAACTTCGTAGGAATTGACAGCGCCCCCTGTCGCACTCCGACTGCTCCCTTTTTAATTACTGGCACAGTGCCGTCCTCACATGGTTCTCTTACGGCAGCGGTGAGGTCTTTGAACATAGGATGCACGATTTTTCAAACGGTGTACCCCAGGGAGCGGGCATGGATCCACTCAGAGTGCTGCATCCCTCCCGTGTACGTAACGAGAGAATCAGCTTGTACAAGTCGGCGAAAGAGCTGGGGCCTACGGCTGTTCTCCGTGAACGCGATGAAGCCGCCCCTCAAACGCCAAGAAGGCGAGTCGCAGCGAATAAACTGAGGGGCTTATGCTCGGCCGTAATCGATTATGTTGAGGAAGAGCTCGGGCTCTTTTGAGGACGCGTGCGAGGTCTTCTACCGAACCTCAAACGACACTATCAAACGCGGCTCGGCTCGTGACGGATGGGACTCTGTGCAAGACGATGACGAGTTTGACATCATTAATTTCTTCCCTAAACTTTAGGAAGACATTGAGGGCCTAAAGAGCGGTAACTAAATGGAAGCTGTAGCTGCATGCTCGGCAAGTTGGAAAACATCATTTCTCTCACTTTGCTGGCCGCCATACGGCCAGGCGACACCAAACCACCATGAGGGCAATGTTGAGTTTCGTAAGGTTCTTGGTAGGGCGAACCAAAACCACAATAAGTAGATAGGCGATGCAGGCACGTGAAACATAGCTGGGTCTTCGGGAGGCACTGAAACACGCCACTTCTGCGTTGGCATTAGTTTGATAGCGAGTGTAGCGGTGTCTTTAACTTTCGACTTGAGCCCATCAGATAAAAAGTCGATCGGGAGGAGACACTGTCACATTGACAGTGTAAGTGACGACAGTCACGAGGAATAAAGGGGCTCAGAGACTACGTGCCACGAGGTACGTGGCCTCTGACGGTATCGGGCTCGCGTTCCGAACCCACCCCGCGCCCAAAAACTAAATTTCGGGGCCTGTGACGAAACACGATTCACCATCGCATCTCGTTTCGGTTCGGCCGACTGTATTCACACTGTAGCACGCAATACTCATTTACTACGTACGATAACAACGTGTATTAACATGCTGGGTCTGAGCCAGTTAATATAATGATGCTCTGAAGGGAGATTTCTGGACGTACCAGTCTGGTACTACCAGATCCACGATCTCGGCGAGGCAAGTCGACGTAGACGGTATCGGCCCATGATTGCGTCACGGAGATGAGCACACATTGCCAAATATGTGCCGAATCTGTTATCCAACTTGTGCATCACCTTCCTGCAAACTTCTGTCGGATCCTTCGGCTCGCGTGTAGAAAACTTCACCCGAAAATCCCTTCCCAGCGGATCTGCCATGCGATCGTCTTCATCATACTCTTCAAAATCGGCCTCTTTCCTGTACAAGATAGGCCACAGGGCGTGACCAGAGGGGTAGAATCGACTGAGTGCTCCGTCGTTCAAACTGAAGGCATGTCGCTGGGAATATCTATTTTCCTCCGCGCGAGCCTACAAGTCCGCTTGAAAAGCCTCCCACTTATTTGTTCTTGGGCAAGCGACGTACATGGTCTGTAGCGTGAAGTCTGGCCCAACGATTATTCTGAACGATCTTCTGTCGTATGTGAGCTTCTTATTGGAAAAGAAGCAGCAGTCGGACGTCGCGTTCTCGAGTGGAGGAAACCTCTGAGAGGTTGGAGGAACACTGGGGGCTCCCGCCTGGCTGAGGCCCCTCGATCGTCGATACGACACGAACGCACAGAAAGGAAACAGCCCCTACTCTTACTAGGTTGCCTTGGCCGTCCCCCACGTAACTTACATCATTAGGCTTCTTACCGTCGTGTGGGTTGGACGACATCGCCACTGAGGCAGCTGCGGCGATGACGATTATACGTTTGATGAACATTTGAATGAAGCCTGCGTGGGGACGATGGCGATGAGAAAAACGAGACAGCTGCTCATCAACCTAGCTAGGCCAATAGTACTAGACTCCAGCAGGAGCGTCGGCGGTTACGGTATTGGGCCAGTCTAGTAGAAGTGGTGAGGTGCTGGTGCAGAGGTCGAATGAGCTATGGTGCGCACGAACTGTTAGATAAGATAACTCAACAAGAGTCGTTTACAGTGGTTCTTGGGTTATAACTACAGTAATAACAGTGATACGTAAGCTACTGTAGGCTAGCAAGGAAGACAGTCACAAGGGGTGAGACACTCAATTGTGTACAACTTCTCCTCACACGAACGAAGGTATACACACCATCGGTGTATCATACACATATGATGTCGCTTCGTGGCAGCAGCGATGGAGAGGAGCATATTCCCTATGGCCCCCGTTTCGAGAATGGTCGTCCTTTTAGTGGGCTTTCGGCCCGTCAACCCTCAACACGCCTTAGCCTTTCGTTGCTTCCTTTTTGCGTTATTCATTCTCAAATTTCATTCAAGTCAATTCCCGACGTGCAATTATTGGAAGGAAGGGCGCTTCACGCATGTACTGCCGGCAGCAGTCTCGCCGTGCATCAGAGCGGACAGTTAACCGACCCAGGCTCAGGGTGAAGCCAACCATCATGTCACCTCCGACCATGCATATCACCAGACCTCCCCCCCAGTCGCACGGAATTGGAGGCCGCTCGAAAATCGGACAACATGCGGAGGCGAGCGAGATATCGAACGGCATCTGGTCTGGGTAGAGTGGCTATCGTCGCTTTGTAGGGAGCTTTTGTTTCATCTGGTCTGTTTCTCAGCTAACGCATCGAATGGAGATGGAGATCCGCTCAGCTGCGACTGAGTGTATTTCTTGTCCGCGGCCTCGCCCCAGCAATGTTACAACTTGTCCACGAGGACAGTCAGTGACGACAACCCCGGTGGTGTACTGCGCACGCAAGGAAATGGCAATCACAAACACCAACAACCAATATCTTCATGGTCCGAACCCTAGTATCATTCCTTTCCTAAACGCCATAATTCGAGCTGAATTCAGAGCTAGATCGTGTCGATCAACTGGCGGAAATGAACGCATATCTCCTCGTACGACCCGTACCTCTTCTTCAACTCATAGACCACCCACAAACAGAATTCTTTGAAGTCGCCCGTCTCACTGCGGAAAGACGTCCGGGCGAAATCTTGCACAAATGGATCTTTGATGGGATTCTCACCCCGGTATGTTTTCCTCCCATCGGGTTTCTTCAACAAGATATGCCACAGACAGCTCAAGGTTCCGTTGTCACTAAAGACAGAATGAAACCGTGAAGAAAACGGACACAAAAATTCAATTAACCCAATTGAGAGTAGATTAAATTGGTATTTAATAATTTAGTTTTGATTCGAGAAACTTGCGATTTCATTCACGGGAAATAAAGGCTGAGTAAGATCCTATAAACAGTCCGTTTTCATGTCCAGCCGGGCTGGATCAGCCCCCTTACAAGTTCATTTGCAGTGCATCTCGCGAACGAGTTTTCGGGCATGTGATGTAGTTGAGCCGCGGCTTGAAGGTTGCATCGTAAGACACCCTGAGCGCTTTCCTGCCAGCTCTGAAGTCTGCATTGAAGAAGAGGCAAGAGTCGTTGCCGGCGTTGAGCAGCGGTGGGAAGTCCTGAAGATTGATCGATTGCTCTGTCTACATAACACAATCGAGCTGCGCTCATACTAGCTGCGTATTATCAAGCCATTCTCTCAAGTACTCTGAGTAGTTGAGTCAACACTTTATCTGCTCTATCTCATTCACTGTGAGCCCAATCTACTTATTTCGTGTTCTACAACCACACCTACTGTAACGAGATACTGCACGACTCATGTAGGATCGTCATGAGGAAGAGGAATTCCACTCCAAGTACGATTAACCGAATCTTCCTGCTTGACTTACATCATCAGGCTTCACTGCGCCAATGGCGAGACTGGCGATTGGGACGAATAGCATCGTCACGACGCCAGCGATGGTGATGATGTGCTTGGAAGACATTTGAGTAGAGCCTACGCGAGCGGATGGGCTGGGCGCCCTCCTAGAAAGATGAAGTACTAAGGTAACGAGATGCTACTCGCTCTTTCTGTAGAACTTTTTCATAGGCGGCCAGTCGTGTAGGAGACTCAGAGTCTTAGAGTCTCGAGCCGTTGATGGAATGACAAACTAGATGGCAACGACACCTACGCAGTCACAAGGGAATTGAATACCGCTCGAGGGAGTACCATCAAATCGGGCGAGCGAGGTAATCTCCTTCCGTAGGAGTCCCCAACGGATGTGTTGATTTGAGGTAGAGGACATGAGTTGCTGTGCCCTTCTTAGTGTGAATAGAAGAACAGAGCGAGTCAGCAGCTGATTATCAGCCTACTGATCGTTCGGAACTATTACTGATAGTCTATTAGCTCATCGTGTGGGGTTGAGCGGAACCCGCTCAGCGGATCTTCCTGATTCTTGCGCCCGCCAGGAGACTTCCAAGCAAGATGCGAATGAATTGCGAAGGGCAATTATACTTCGTTCTGCACGCGTGCACAAAGCGTTTCGTCTTCTAGCGTTTCGCTAGAAACCGTTTCATCATTACTCACTCTCTCACTTTCTTCTGTTTTCCTAACTATTATGTCCTCCAGTAATTCTCAGTCTGCGTTCCGTTCAACTCAGAGCTTGATGCAACTTGCATCATGCAAGCTAGGCTCGTTTCTCTCTAAATCCGACCTTGGATACGTTACGTATCCTTGGCAAATGTAATCCCTGCGGATTGCTCATGCAGACAGGGCTTTCAATAGCGTATCATAGAACGGGTTATGATATTACAAGTTGTACGTCCGTCCATGTTGTAATTTACAACATGGACGGACGTAAACAAGCTTGAGTACTAGGCGGCGGCTAGTCGACCAGCCTCATATCATCCCGGCTCCAACTCAAGATTTTTCCCTAGCAGCTCATCCTCATGATCGTTACTGGACCACTGTGGGCCGCCCACACAACAACCATGTAACAGCTATGAACAACAACGCGGGCTTTCGTGGACTATTAGTCCGCAAAATGACGAGAATTCCGTGCCAACCTGAGATATTCACGTTCCATTCTTTCCGTCTCCCTTTTGTAGTTGAGCGCAGCCTCTGCCACTCTCTCCCAATAAGTCTTCGGAGCCGTGCTTTCCTTCCTAGGACGCGCCCGAAGGAAATCAGCAAACGGGTCGAAATCGTCACCGGTCCAAAGGCGATATGAGGGATGAGGGATTCCCTTATGTTCGGAAGTCCTCAGACGTGGTGGGGGAGCCTGACGGCAGAAGAGTTCCGAGAGCCGACTCTCTGTGGGCTGATGCCAGGGTGATAAGAGTATCAAGGCCGGCTGCCGGCTGCTAGGGAAGACTTATTGAGCATCATTTGTGCCATACGATAACTTATAGTCGATACGTGCCCCATAACTCACATCATCAGGCTTCGATGGGCCGGTGGCGAGATTCTCAGGTGGGTTGTCGACACCCCCAATGGACGACGTCGCCACTGCGGCAGCTGCGGCGAGGATGATGACTTTCTTGGCAGACATTTGATTGAAGTCGGACCGAGCTGGAGAGTACGGTATCTTCTTATCGTAGCAGCCACGCGCTGAGAGAGGCCTCCAGCACGTTAGGCAACTCCAGGATCTGGAGCACAGATTGCGAGCCCGGAGTTTGCCCGGAATTCGAGCTGTGCTCGAAAGTGGCAACAGAACCAAGGCGAGCGACATGATCATCACCGGAACCGACCACCCCGGAAATTGAAATCTGACCAGACAGCAGACTTGCTTCAACGGTTGCAGTACAACCCGGTACTGTATTTGACAGCGGGGAATCGAGAAATTGAGCCGCCCGGCCGCTGCCCAGCGAGCAGCGGGCGGGCCGGGAATTTTGCCCATGTCATTCAACTCATGGAAACTGTGCATAGGATGCACCAGCGTTACAGACTGGAAGCAGAACGCCCGATGCCGTGGCAGTGAATTCATCTGGACTTATACTCTATCGGCATCACAGATACCGTATCAGCATGGGTCTAATCAGATGTCATCTAATAGGTGACCTATCTAAGATAATCTCCGATAGGCCATCTAAAGGCGCGTCATCACGCGTCTTGACTTGACAGTGGTTCGCCACAAACCATCTGATCACACTGCGTATCAATTGCTACAGAGAGCCAGGCTTGACGCGTCATGCCGCATGCGTGACGCAGCAAATGGCGGAATTGGGCGATATCGGCAAGAGCCAGAGCGGGCAGAAACCCGCGTTGTACTTGAAAGACACGTACGCGTCATGACTGATTGACACAACGACCGAGTAACATCGACGAACAACGACAAAGGTTTACATGGACTTATGCTTGAACGGTCCAAACTGGGTACCTCCCAGAACTCATAGCTGGGTGATCTTAGTCACCTCACGATAGACCAAGCACATCCACCAGAACGTGGCATATTTATCTATCAATGCTTCTCGAACGCTCAAACAAAAGTCTCTCGGATCTGCAGTTCCCTCTTCAGGAGGGGTCACGAAGAGATCCGACTCCAGTGGATCGGCGATGTGATCGCTTCCCTCGTATTCCACATACTCAGGGTCTTCCCAGTGACCCGAGCGGCTGTCCGCGTGGGTAGACGGATAGTAACCAAGTAGAGCTCCGTTGTAACTGTTATAAAAAATAAGATTCTCCTCATTTCTATTTCCTTACAAATCGGCTTGGAATCGTTTACAGTGACGAGTCTCCGGGCATGCGATGTAGTCAGTCGTCAGGTCGTTGTCCTCCAGGCTGATCCTCACTGCTTCCCTGTGGTCTCCATTTTTGCCGTTGTCGAAAAGACAAAATTCATCGTTCGCACTTTTCAGAGGAGGGAAGCCCTGAGGAAAGGAGCGCCCAACCTAGCTCGGTCGAATGACAAGACATCGACGCTTCAGATCCCCAGGGGCCGTCTACGATGTCCCGTAACTCACATCATCAGGCTTCACTGTGCCGATGGCTAGGCTAACGAGTGGGCTGGATAACACCGCCACGACGCCAGCGATGGTGATCTGTTTGTTAGGCATTTGAATGAAGTCTGGTCTGACAGACTGAGATGGAAGCTTGTCCATGTGGCGATTATCGGCGATCATCCCCACAGCGGGGATGGGCGGGCAGCCCGAGTAGTGGCAACGCCACTACTCGGGAGGCATACTCAATCCACGGCGGGGACTGGTTTCCCGCGAACTAAACTGATCTTCTACAGTCACCCCGGGCATAGGGAGTCTTGGGAGCTGGGAAATTGAACTCAGCTCGAAAATGTGACGGCACAGCAGGCGAGCGAGACATCACGCTATGTTGCATCCTAGAGGCCCATGTGCCTCGATTCCGATTCCGAGCAGGCGGAATCAAATCTGCGATTAGGTGCTCAATCGCCAAGTTCTGGAACTCAGGATCGGCCAAGTCGACTTAAAGTTGTCAGATGAGGACGTACAATGCTCAACGAACTTTCTTTATATACGCTCCTGCTCGGGATGGGCCTCATTCCCTCACCATGCTACTTCAAGATGAGTAACCTGGAACCTTAGTATACCCGACGGAAAAGAGTCTCGAGTCTCGTGTCTCAACTTCCGTCGTTATTCCCTGTTGGTTTCCACCACTACGCACAACGGTTGTGCCGCAACCCGCTTCTTCACCAAGAGTCGTTCGATACATCGTTCGCGGCTGGGTCACTTACGATTCTCATTCTCCTCGGTGCACCGTCTAGGTATGAACATTGCTCCACACACGATTGCTCCAAGGTGTGTCATCGCTAGAGTAGAGCACACCCATCATTCCTTATCGTCATCTTTTTATCCTTTTTCCCTCTCGTCGGTCCTTATACGGATCCTGTTTGGTTGGCATCGGCAGATGTCCATTTCCCTCAACTACAACGCAATACGTAAAGTATAAATATGACGGATGCACATCCTGGGGTGGTAAAATCCAATTCTACATGTCATCATTTCTTGCTGGTAAATCCATTGAAGATTCTTCCCTTCAAAGCCGCGAGCGCCAAGCTCGGTCCACTAGGAGCCCTTCCACGCGGAACGATCTCCCTCATCCTGAAGATAGCACTCCCGCACAGCACAACCCAAAGTAACTCACCAGCCGGCCTCGACGTACGGCGGGGGCGTCAGACTTCCTAAAGAGCGACTCAATCACTTGGTAGTGGTCATGTGACGATAACCACGCTTCTCAGGCATTCTAATAAATCGCCTCAGCCTCACTATCATGAACGCCGGCGAAGCAATGTGCATAACAACGTAGTTTATAACAGTACGACGCACGACTGCTGCATCGTACTCTACGTGTTAACAGAAACGGTTCGTATAGCTGAGTACCTAGCGCTAGCATAGCAATACACTGTCAACCGTACCCTCAGGTAGGTGTCACCCCAGATCCCTGGGACAATGAGCAATCTTGGAACTTCTACTACTGATACCCATCAACGCACATCGGAAGGTCCTCCGGGCTCGAGTTTGGCCAGTTCCCAAAAAACTGGGGAGACATAGGAGCTTCGATCACCAACCCACAACTAGCTGTTTGGCTCAAACCTTGTACTACTAGCCCAAATCCACTCCCGAGATCTTTTTCATATCCCAGGAAAAAGATTTTCTCGGGAGTTCCTCAATCAACCGACCGCCGAACCACCGCCGAATTTCACGGATAAAAATCAATCCTAGAATCATTCAAATTAGTGCCGGTTTTTAGTTGGTGATAACCTACTCGGCTGATCCGCAAAGTCCGAATGCCTGTATGGCCGCGCTGGTGGCGTGAGATCCCTCCTCACCGCTCCGACGTGGTGTGGCGGCGACGACCCTAACGACCGTATCATGCCCGAAACGATGCTCGACAAGATACTCACTGTGTACTGCCAGGCTAGGAGGCGCCACAGCGGCAAGCCTAAAATGTAAAACATGAATCGCTTCGCTCCGCTAAGCTCCCACTTTCTTCCATCTGGCATTGGAGGCGGAGGCTGCCAGACCCCCTTCTGATCGTTCGAACCACTCCTTCGGTAACTCAGAGATCCCTCTGCCACCGGCGAGACCGCGACCGGAGCACCGGTGATCTGCCAGAATTACACAAAAACGCCAATTTTGGTAAAAGCGTTTCGCCGTTTTTTGAGGTCGTGCCGCTCCCGCTGTCTTTATTTCTACATACTCCTATATGAAAAGATACCCACCAGATTCTATTTTACCGCTACTTGGCAGTCATTCGACACTCGTGGAATATGATGAGATCTTACTGGGTTTATCGCTGGCTTCATCTGTTGACGCAATCGAGCGGCGAGCGGTGGCAGCTCTCCAACTCCCCCTTCACCCGCTACCTGAGAATTCGATAACTTCCTTTTGACAACTCAGCATAACTTTGCACTCTCTACATAACAATCTAACCGTGTCATGTGTGAGTTTGAAGTCCAACGCCGACAGTATGGCAGTCAAAATATTCGTTATTCTGCGTTAGAGTGTGCGGAGAAGGACGAATTGAAGGTGAACATCAACGTGTGAAGAAAATTACGTACGGGTCAAAACCCTACGCCGATGATGGTGGACAGCACGTCTCTAAGGCCATCCACAGATCTCCCCGACACAAAAATCTACCATTCACTACCGGCAATTTACTGATACATCTCCAAAAATTTCCGCATGACAACTCACCCCAGCGGACGCTGTTGGCAGCCCGAAGCAGGCCGCCTGCTCTTCTTGCGAACCATCACCCTTCTCACGGTCTACCTGCTTCGGCCATTCTCGAATCCCCATCATTGCGGTGTCGCTTATTACTCTCAATTTTCCAAAGTTCGCCGTTCTTTCTAATTCATCATCATCTATACTCTGAAACGCCGCCGAAAAATACTGGCATTCAAAAATCGCTTCGCTCCGCCCTACTCGTGGTGGGGTTCTTCCCCTTTCCCTGGTTGGTGTCGAATCCCTCACAACCGACCGGCTGCGAGGCGGCGTTAAGCTCGACAATCTGCTACTCGCCTGCTGAGGACAGAAAAAATCGGAAAGTTTGAAAAAGACCAGAAAATTTTCGGGAAAAACCATAAATTTACACAATATGAAAGAATGTCACGGCAGTTGGAATAATCAGAAAATTACCCTGTCAAAATCATCCTGGAGGAACGAAAAATTTATCTGATTCGAGGAAATGGTTTTCTTCGCCTTCTGGCCAACACACCAATCGCGAAAACATCGTCCCATAGACCTTGGCCGCCATCCCATACTACCAACTTCGACGGCGGCGTTGACGGACGCGAAGAGGAAGTAAATAACTCCGTCCTCAGTTTAATAAGATCCGAATCCCGCGGAAACTTTCCAAGCGCTATCGTCAGCGTCTTCTGTGCGTCTCCTGAGAAACGAAATATCCCCACCTTCGCTCCGCTAGAGAAAGCGACTTAAGCCAACCAAGCAGCAAAACCAGTGCAACACCGTCAAGCTCTATTGGTGGCCCAAAGGTGAAACAAAAAATCCACCGAATTTTTCGTGAGCGCGAAAAGAAACCCTCAGAAATATGCATAAAAATAGCATTGAGATCATCAGGTAGATGATGCCTCCAACTCTACTATTTTAAGAAAAATCTCGCCCTTCTCCATACCAAATTTTTCGCAACTCGCAACCGCCCAACTCACCCAAATGACCCATTTTGATCTTCGCCCTCACCAAATTATAATGTGCTCGCACAGACTGCTCATTCATCTCCAACTAACAACCCCAAAATAAAAAATCTTGCAATCTTGCTCTCACTTACGCATTTCTCAGCATCCTCCCGACTTTCACCCCACTTCGCCAGTGCAGCATACGCTGTAGACCGATTACTAACCTCATGAATTTAGCGCGCGCCCAGTTGATCGATTTCCACCCACCTATAATATACATGATTAGTGTTGTCCAACTCGATAGCCCGACTGTAGTGTTGAACCGCTTCATCGAACTTTGACGACCGATAGCAGTTATTTCCTTCCTCTTTGGCAGCCTAGCAACCGTCACTGCGCCACGAAATTCCCGGCCCCCTTTTTTACATCCGCGCGGGCACGCCGATTTTTCAGCAACTCGATATCAAACTTCTGCCGCTTGTCTGGATCCCTCAGTACCTCACAGACAGCAATATATTCCGGAAAAACGCCGCTGGCGAGGATCGAACCCGCGCCCTATCCTCAGTACCGCATAAGCTTCATTAATCATCTGACTCTTCCCCAAGGCCTCCTCTCTGCCGTCCCCTTTATGCTTATCAGGATGCCATAATTTAATCGTCTCTCGATACCTAAAAAAAGCCCTCTCATACCGTAAATCCCACAATTCTCGAGTTAGAATCCTCCAATACTCAGCAGACGAAGATAGCTCGAGGCGAACCCAAAAAAGAGGGAGAAAGACTTCTCATGGTGCTACTATGATAACCTCACGAACTGGAACATACAGGTGCCTATCAATAGTTTCAAACTGATAACATTCAAGGTTCCAAATTTTTTAGTAAAAAATTAAGATTTATTCAAATATAAAAAATCTTTACCTATTCTTAACACTTTAATTACCGGACGCATGCTATCAACCGGTACGAAAGTCCTTGAGGAGAGATCCCAACAACTCTCAGTCCTGCATTAATATTCACAACACTATGTTATCTCTAGGTTTTATTATTACTAGGTTTTATTTATACACTTCAACTGAGATGCCCTCAATCATACGGCAAATTTTCAAATACTTTCGCTCTGTGAGTAAAAAAAGACAACCAACGATCTACCAATGACCTCCCTCTAAGAGGAACAATCCTGGCTCGAGGGCCTGAACAGTGGAACAGAGCTTATTCAACGGGTAGAACATATCCCCCAGGAAAAGGTGCATCCTAGGTGCTAGTCTAACGAAGCCTTATTCTCGGCGTTGAACTCACTCACGCCAACGATTCACATTTTGCAGCCTTCATTCAGATCGCAAGATTCGATGTTACCCTCTCATCGAAAGTGGGGAAGTTGTATACAAATTTTCGGGAATTTCCCGGGAGCAAGTATTACGGATAACCACGACGGGAATTATCGAGAAAGGGAAAAATGATTTTTTCTCAACCCCCAGCCGTCCTCCTTTCGAGTACTTCCCACCTCGCTTCTGTTCCCATACCCTCTCTTCGCAAAACTTTCTTTCCTCTACAAGACGAGAATTTTCTCAAAAAACATTTACAACATTCCCGAAATTTTAACAAACTTTTATCTTTTCTCTACCCTTCCTTCAAGTATTATGTCGATAGAAAATTGAATCTTGTTCTTCTCTATTCCTACTCGAATCGAAAGCACTTCTACTAGTCCGCCACCAAACGACGTACTGGAATGAGCGCGCCTTCCGCCGCATCCAAGCAAGAATGCCTTCTAGAACATAACAGCGAGTTGATAATTTCTACTTTCTCACCATCTCTCAATAGTTCAATGGTAATTGAAACTCAAACTTCCAACTGCAAAGTATTGCTACACCAGCATCTCGCCAAATCTTGCAATCTTGAATTTCCTCAGCGCCCTCCTCCCATTACTACGCTGTCTTTATCTCAGCATCAGTGGCCGTAGGGCAAATCCCCAAAACTTCATAAAAATCCTTAAACTCAGCCGGTGGTGACGAGGACATACATGAGAACCCTGAAGAGCAATTTCGTGACGCAGTGACAATAACCCGATTGACAACCCAACGGGAAAAAAGGTATTTTTTTGGAAATGCTATCAGTCAGTGAGAGTGAATAATCTTCTTCTTATTTGATACTCTTCTTCTTCGCCATCAACGCCTTCGCGGCAGCCTTCTCGGCGGCCTTCTTTTCATTCTGAAAAACAAAGTATTGATAACAACAAGAAATATTTCCGCGAAGAAATTAAAGGAAACCCGAACACAGGGGAGGACTTCTCTTTTCATTCGAAAAATTTGACGACAATAAAAATTCGAAGACCAAACCTGGATCATTATTACTAGTATAAGATGACCAGAACGAACAACACGAAAGGAGCTGTTTTTATTCCCAAGAAAAGCGACGGAGAGAACCACGAGAACCGCTGTCATAACGGAAATGTTAAGGAGGAAAGAGATACGTCGTGTTGACGAGATATCATCCAAGATCACCGAGAGCTACGAAAAATGTGGTATGAGAAGGACCTACCATCTGCTTCTTCATGGCGATAGTATCGGCGTCATCGTGCTTGCCCGACTTGGGAGCCTTGAGCGGCTTAGCCTTTCCGCCTTGAATATGACGACTCATATCAACAAATGGGAGAACCCAAACTTAACCTATTCTGTATCTTACTAGCTTCAACCGAGGATCCCCCCAACACAACATTCAATACCAACTGTATAGATACAGCGGAAATATTTCTCATCCCAAAATTGGAGTATCCTTGGGTGGAGAAAAATCTTCCGGCTGCGGGCGCTGAGGAATTTCAGCGCTTAGTGTGAGAGGAATAATTTCTGACGTAGTGATGACAATCGGTATAATTCTGCCGCATGCCAGCTTCGACCTAAGATACGCTTATGCCAACTTGCGAGAGAAACTAATCGTCAACGATCCAGTGGTAATTTATAGACGTGATGGTGATGATGTAAATTACAGTAGAGGGAAGAAACAAACAGTATCGATGGCCGAGCAGAAGAGACGGCGAATCTTAGGTTGATCCGAGGCAATCATAGAATATCTTAGTAGCGACGGTATCCTGACAAAGATATCATAAATAAACAACACCCGAGAGAGGTCGAAGCTAGTAAGATACGCGTGAGCAAGATACTCACCTCCGTTGCCACCGCGATAACCTCCACCACCTCGAGAGCCTCCCCAGCGACCATTACTCGACCCGCCGTAGCCCATGCTGCTCTGAGCGATCTTCTCCAACTCAGGAGGAATCTGAGAGGACATCAAAATACTAGCAGTGTAGCTTGGGGAAGGGACAACGACACAAAGGAGGAGGTCGCAGGTTCGATCCCGGTACCCGACATTATTACCGCTTGCTCGGCCTCCCTCAGGACGCCGATGAGGTCCTTCGCCATTTTATATTTATCAGGAGTGAAGAAAGAGTAAGCGCTTCCCTTCGTACCAGCACGACCCGTTCGACCTGACCACCAAAAAACATCCCCACCGCGGATCGAACCCGCGACCTACCAATGCGATGGACGTAATCCTCTATTTGGCCTGGGAAATCGTAGTTAATAACATGGCGGAGGTCCTTAACATCCAATCCACGACTAGCAACATCTGTGGCGATCATAATCGGGCTCTTGCCCGACTTGAACTCTTGCAAAACCCAATCGCGCTCCTCCTGCTTCTTATCACCATGAATGCACAAAGCCGGCCAACCGTCCATTCTGAAACCGCCAAAAGATACGCCTCCGCGCACAGCGAAGATTTCCCACCTGAGCATCCTAGTGAGATCATCAGCGGCCCTCTTCGTGTCGGTAAAAACGACAATTTTCGAGCCGTCCATGATTCTCTCCAAAAGCTGTTTCAACTTGTCCTTCTTCTCATACTCTTGCACCACGTCCACATACTGGGTAACGCTGTTGAGGAAATGCAAGATTCAGCAAGATTGCAAGATACTGCCCACCCCACCTACTTGTGACAAGCCCTCAAGGACATCGAACCAACATTAATATGGACGGGCTCCTCTCGGCAGAGGTCCCGAGCAAGCCCCTGAATCTCCTTCGGCCACGTCGCGGACCATAACAGCGTCTGGCGATCAGGACGCACTTGAGAAGTGATTTTGCGGATCTGAAATCATGAATTTAGCGCGCGCCCCGGTGATCGATTTCTACTTTACCTGCGGTTCGAAACCCATATCAAGCATACGATCAGCTTCGTCGAGGACCAAGTAGGTCACACGACGAAGATTCGTCCGACCCGATTCCAAGAAATCGATCAACCTTCCGGGAGTAGCGATGCAGATCTCCACCTGAGCAGGATAGGTAAACAGCGCTCGCCCTGGTGATCGATTACTCCTTCGGAGAGAGCACGAGCCTGAGGACCGCGAGGGGTACCGCCGTAGACGCAGGTGTTGCGGATTCGGGAAGAGCGACCGAAACGGTTGCACTCCTCCTGGGTTTGGACGGCGAGCTCACGGGTGGGGGCGAGGACGAGGACGATCGGGCCATCACCTGATAGAGGGGCATATCTTAGGTTGAAGCACGGATGATACGGAGATGGAAGATACTTTTGTAGCTTGAAGAGGGCATTACTGGACGAGAGCGATTTTTACAGTTTTTAAGCGAGCAAAATTTCGACGAAAATTCAAATAAGAATGAAGCAACAACAGAAACCTAGAAATAAACGAAAAATAGGAAAAACAAGAACCGAAAAATCCGCGGAGAACCCAGAAGAATCGACAATCGGGAAATTCACGAGAAAGGATAAATAAGGAATCTCTATGGATAAAGCATAAGGATCGCCCAACAGAAAATTAAGAAAGATGAATCCGACCGGCTACATGCCAAGACGGAAAAAAATTACGAAAAAATTTACGAAAAGAAATTACGAAAATAAAATGAGACCAAAAAATAGAAATGAAAGCTTTATCAAGTTAACGGGTAAATGAGAAATTATTTTCGGCACAAAAACAATGCAAAAATTGAGCGGCAACCTTGCCGAGACGAAAAAGAATTCCACGAAAAAATAAGGCCAGGAAATTGGAGAAATAAAAATTTGACCCAGAAAACGGGTAAAGCTGGTAATAATTTTCTACGCAAAAAAGCGAAAAACAAATCGGAAATTACAATTTTATCGATCTAACTGTAGAAATGAGAATATTTTTTGCAGAAAAGATTCCCGAAAAATCGCCAAAGGGCGTACCTCTCTGAAGGTAGGGCTGAGCGTTGATGTGGACGATGGCGGGAAGGAGGAAGGCCAGGGTCTTGCCGGAACCAGTCTCCGCAATGCCGACCATATCACGACCAGACATGGCCACGGGCCAGCCTTGGACCTACGAGTTACGAATGGTGTGGTATGGACGGGCGGTGGGTGAGGTACTTGGATGGGCGAGGGCCTCTCGAAGCCGGCTTGTTTGATCTCATGAAGGATATAGTCCTATAATCCTGCCTGCTCGAAGGTAACTAATGACGGAAAGAAAGATACTCTAAATCGATCAGGCGATCGATTATTAAAAATATATACTCACCGATGGGCTTCGGGACGCCCTTGCCGTGGACGACGGTAATTTGACGATCCTTGCGGACCTTGTCCACCTCATCTTGGGACATCGCCGCAACATCAGGATGCTCAACATAGAAGTTCTTCTCAAACTTCGCCAGCGTCATTTGGGACCAGTCCTGCAATCAACCTATTCTGTATCTTCCCAGCTTCAACCTAAGATTCCACCTACCTGTTCCCGCAGTCCGCCTCCTAGTCCAGTATTGTTGTATGAGCCCCCGGCGTAGTTACCTCCATAATAACCGCCATTTCCACCGCCATAACCACCGCCATAACCACCATAATAGCCGCCCTAAATGGCATTCATGAATCGCTTCGCTCCGCCTCAATTTTCAAAGGCTCGGCCCTCCTCACTCACACCGAGCCCTTATTAATTGACATTTTTCTACCGCACAACAGATTTTCTCACGCGCCACGAAATTGCTTCCTCCTCGTCGTCGTCCTGTTCCTACCCTTCCTCCGGCGCCGCGGCTGCCATTGTCATAGCGGTCGGGAGAGCGAGAACGAGATCGACGTCGACCGTAGTCGTAGGCCATGGTGGGAAATAGACAGGGAAAGAAGAAGTAACTATTATTGATGAAAAAAGGGTAAAATAGAGAACATTGGACAGAAGACAGAAGAGGGAACATGTCCTCTAATAATTATTATAAGTATCTTAATGTAGCGTATCGAGCAAGCTTCAACCTCGGATATTTTCAATCTCACCCAGTTAATATTCCCCTAGCCTTCCCAAAGCACCAGAATATTCCCATACCACTCCTTCCCCATAAATACTCCAATTCCAGTGCGAGAAGGACACTAGAAATCATCCAACCCCCAAGGGGTCGCCTGAAGGGCTTATTAAATGAAAAGCAACGCCGGACGGTCACCAACGGCGTCTACGTGCCAGACTGACGCAGCGGTGAAAAAGCGCGCGCCCTGATAATCGATTTGGCGCAGGATGGATGGTGTGAAAGAGGTTGCATGGTTTAAGTAACTTTTATGACGGAGTTGACGGCGAAGGGTCCTCGGTCGATAAGAAGGTCGTTGACGGTGATGTTGCTGAGGCAAATGAGGAAGAGTAAGTTGGGAGAAAATGCTTCTAGTTGACCTATTTTGTATCTTACTAGGTCGATTAGATATTTCTATCGCGTTATTCCGATGAATTTCACATCTTCCTAGGGCGATAAGATACTCGTCTCGACCACTTTTGCATCTCACTGAGCTGATAAGATACTACTTGTTCTCCTATTCGACCCATTTCGTATCTTACTAGGTCGATAAGATACTTCTATCACCTCTACTCGACCTTTTTTGTGGCTAACCAGGTTGATAAGATACTCTCAGGTGGGAAGATCGTCAATCTGATGGATGGCCGACAACTGTTGCAGACGAACTATCCCTGTCAAATCGACTTCTGGGGACGAGGTCGACGGCTTGACCCATTTTGTATCTTGCACGCTCAACCTCAAGATTCTTTTTTCAGGATATTCAATGACTACCAACGTTGTTCGAGTATCCGAGTTGGCGTATACAGCCGAAAAGGCTCTCAAATTTCATGTAGTATCTTTCAAGCTGGCACAACACAATGTCCAAAGATATGCCCTGAGGCGACCTCAAGATTCCCTTCAGCTGGTATCGAAGTCAATCCCGAGTGGTTGTGATTCTGACAGCCGCCCAGCGAGGGTCTCGGGGCTTTCAATCGGTCGGCTAAAAGATCGATTGTTACGGTATGTCACGCGTGGGAATAGAACCCGGGGCCTTTGGATTGCCAGCTTTCAGACCGCTGCTCAGCGAAGATGACAACAAGGTTGTTGTAGCTCCTCGAGAAGAGGAAGATACTCTTTTTGAAACCGTCAAGTGGGTTGTAGAATTATGATTCGATTAGCACGCATGCACAGGTGACTGTCAGATACGTATCTGAACAATCTGTATTGAACGCGAGTAACTTCCAACGCGTCGATCCACAAGCTGGATTAATGATACAGGTCAAATCGATCACGTGATCGATTTAGGAGTATCTTTATCAGGTAGCAACCGGTTATTGCCAAGACGCCCCTCAGCCTGCCGATGCGTCCAAGCGGACCTACGTGATAGATCCCGGGTTCGATCCCCGGTGACGACGTTTTCCCTTCAGGTATACACATATCGCATAACCATACACAATCTCCATCAGAATAACGAGTATCGAATACTTGGCCGAAATTACACTTTTCGGGACGCTGATGACCACGTGAGGAGGAAGGGTGGTCGGGCAGACCAGCAAAATTTTATGCAACAGTTCGCCTCGCTCTTGTTAGCTCTAAAACTCTGCTCTCGCCGCTTCGAGCGACCGTCGGATTTGCTCATTGATGTGAGTTTTATCCCTTCATCGCTCTTCCCTACAACTTAGCAAACTCAAATTGTGTGTCCCGTTGCAAGCTCACGAGTCTTCACATGAACTGGACCTTACCGGCCGACTGATTCAGGACACAACACCCGAGGCGGGGTCAGCAGTGCATTCCTCAATCTGCTGTTTCGTTCTCTTCAACCGAAGCGAATTAGACTAATTTCTTACCGAATCGAAATTCACAGGCATGGGATGGTATCCTTGGTACTGCCTCTTTAAGTCGGGTTGTTCCACTAACGTCTTCGCGAAGAGGCGGACTAACCGTCGGTGACCACAACGGCCAACGCGACCTGTGGTCGGCTGGACTACAGCCTGGTACTGATCGGATGAACACACCTGGCCGGAAGAAAATATCTTTGCGCTATACGCACGTCAAGCGTCACGGCTCTCTGTGCCCAAATATGTCAACGCCGCTGAAGGCTGCGCAGAGACAAATTGAATCAACAATTTTCCCCATTTTTCCAAAATTTCCAAATTTTCCAAATTTTCGATGGCAGTGTTGATTTAACACGGACATTCCACATCTCCCCGGTTTTCAGATCTTCGCTGATATCAACCCGGGCAGCGAAGAGGCCATGGGCGTGGTCGGCTTGACGGTGAGAAACTTATTTTGTGGCGCGCGAGAAATTTGCTATGGTAGAACCGGCCGTATCGAGTTTTCGAGAAGGGCACGGGATGGAAAATTTTAGATCCTTCGATCATATCTTTTCCTCCGCTGAAAACCATCTCAACCTTCCTGTCGTGAGATTAGCGATTTACCGTATCTTTTGACCGTGCCCTCAAATTCTCGCTGATAGTGATGATTTTTTGTTAGCGGAGCGAAGTTATTGAATGCTGATTTTCATTATTATTTCAGCCTCTCATCCGTCCAGGAGAATCTTTCACTTTTCATAGTGGGGTCAGAATACCAACGACTGAGGTGACGACCGTGGAGTTCGAACCTGCGACCTTCCGACTACCACTCGTTTCGTTTAGACTGGTACCTTCACAGGCGCGCTGGAAATTGCCAGCGGGAGGAAGGAGAAGGAGGGCAGTCCCGAAGTGAATAATGCCGAAAGGGAGGTTCGAACCGGGGACCTTCGGATGCCCTCAGACCGCTGACGACAGTGACTCCAGCTCGAGTACAGAAGAGCTCAAACGAGAGCGTTTAGATATGCGCTACCGGAAGTAGGCGGAGCGATGCCTTGTCAACTTTTAGTGATTTCGTCAGGTACAAGGATCAAGCTGAAGATACCTTTTTCGTATCTTTACCAGATGTTACATTCCGACCAACCGCGGTTGCCGTTAAACTGCAAGACAACTTCGATCGGTGAGGATCCGCGAACCGTCTCCTTCGACTTGGCGAGTGCGAACCCCTTTGTGAACATAACGGGGCCGAGCGACTCGACGAGTTGTCGAGGAGAACTTCCTGTTCTGGATCGTCCCAATCGGGCTGTGCAAGAGCATACGCACACCCTCAGCTATTGTGAAGTGAGGGAATACGCTCTTCACGGTCCGCAGTTTATTGATCCTAGCAATTTTTATTGCGGAATTTCATTTGTCAGATTTCGGTATTTCGCTGAGCGCGTTGAGCATCTATCTGCTCTCGGTCACGTTGACGAGACCGCCGACGATTTCCTCGACAAAAGGCGTCGTCGGTCCCAACAGCAGCAAAAAACGAGTAAGAAGTCCTCATAATTTCGTAGCGCAGCGGTAATTTTTTCATGTAGGTGACCATCCCGAGAAGGTTGGTCCGAAAGATTGATTTTTCCATCGAGCATTGGTACGATTTTCCATCTACGTTATGCTGTTGGCTTCACGTTAATGTGTCCAGTCGCGATATATCCACAAAAGTGAACTATACAGGATATACCCAGTTCTGAACTTCTCTGGCTATGTACTTCGATATGCAAGTTGCAAGTTGCTATCGTCATATCCTCAAAGGC
Source organism: Perkinsus olseni (assembly GCA_013115135.1). Classification (NCBI taxonomy): domain Eukaryota; phylum Perkinsozoa; order Perkinsida; family Perkinsidae; genus Perkinsus; species Perkinsus olseni. Next base: position 40,845 of record JABANP010000345.1, read on the forward strand.
CCAAGTGGTCGAACGTCACAACTGTACAACGTACTGTACATGAGGTTTTATAAATACCAGCCTCGATGGTTGGAACTCAGTCAAGCTCCTAAGATTCGCGGAGGAGTGAAAAGCGTGAAAAACTCCAACCTTCTTTAGCGCTCTCAAACACTTGTTACTCTCCTCTGGGAGAAAATTCGTTGGTCGTCATATCCTCCCTGGAAGTCGGAACCGGTAGTGATAGCCGCTTACCGAATTTCCCGTCGCGACAACGGAGAAGGAAGAGCGAAGAACTGAGAATACGGTTTTCGCGGTTTTCGGAAAAGTGCGTTCCACAGTTTGGTATCGGCGAGAGTGACAGAGAAGCGCGGATTTTCTCCCTCCATCACCAATTCACCAATACGGACACCAGCTTTATTGAGACGTTCCTGATGCAGAACCCCCCAGGCATCACGATAACCATTGCAGTCCCCTCCGAGTACAACTTTATCATTGTGAAGAAGGCGTTCACTCAGTTGCCGAAGGGAGTCCACATTCTCAGACCGCGGGGGAATATAGAAGGAGATCAGACAATGTCAAAAGACAGACATACTTCAGGAGAGGCCACCAGCGCTTTGAGATCGGGAGAGAGACTTGAAACGTGTGCAAATCTCTCAGCAATCTTATTTCTAATATAGATTGAGGATCGACTCGAGGTAAAAGCTCGAAAACAAGTAAAACCAGAAAGATGGGCGTACCTGGGAGCTTTCTTGACTAATAGAGCATCGAAGCAATGAGTCTTTAATAACACGTTAATACCCCAAGTTTAGACTTATTATAATCAATCTGACAGATATACAAGAACATTATAACAGGAAATAGTATATTACCAATCAACAGTAACAGATTACTGACTAGGCAGAAGCCCATCGCCATAATCCGTCATATTGACTTCACGTTGCTTTGGCTCATTAGTCTGACTACATCCTGAATTATCACCACGGGAAGGGGTATGACCGAACTCTCCGCAGTGGCAAGACTTCAGGACATCGGGGCAATCTTCTAAAGGACATTCCGCAAGCCGTAAGGGATGCTTATCACCACAGCGAACACGTACCCTATCTTCTACTTTAGTTCTACGGTTAGCATGAGCTCGGCCACAAGTCAAACATACTCTAACCGTAACAATACCCTTACATTTAAGTTTCCGCCCTTCAACGAAACAGCCTTCCTCTAGGATCACCTTCGCAGGTAACGTGAGTCACGTTGCTAAGCATTCATTGTAGAGGAGAGTGTACACTGTGTACTTATCATTGGCGTGAACCACATTCCATCGGCATGTGGCTGCCAACTTGGCATGATGTCAACTATCAGGAACCAGGGTGCTATCATGGGAACGAATGTCTTCGTCGTGATTGTAGTAGCTTCAAGGAGGAGGTACCGTCGCTGTAGAGGCAAACTTCTGCGCCCTTTGGCAAGTTATTTCACCAGTTATGGTGATTTTAGTTCCGAGATCATTCAAACACGGATGCAGTGCATCCGATGCACCGTACCGAACACGTGACTTGAGAATAGAAAGTCAGACAGTTCGTAGTAGCCTCACGTTTGTCCAGGAATCCTGGACCAGGTCCTGGTCACCAGGATTTTCCTCTGAGGGTTTTCCTCACGACATTAGTTGGAGGGATGAAGTTAGGCAACACATCAAATGACGTTGCCGCTTTCTTAGCGTCTGCTCAAATCTCGCTTATTTTCAGAACTGGACTTCCGCCGCAGAACTTCTGCGAGTTTTCTCTTGCTGAGTTCCACGCAGGTGCGCTAGCTCCAACTGTAGGAAGCGTCTCTCCTGGCAGCCGAGACTACTCCGCGGATGGGGTTGGCGTTCGCCTTGTCCTCATCGATCTCGCCACGCGGAAGAGCTTTAGCAATCTGAGCGTGTTTAGTCGTGTTAGAGTGCCTCGGGCGACGTGTTGAACTGCCGTCGGCAGTCTGCCGATGGGAGAACCGGACTGAGCTGAGGACGGTTCTTCGCTCCGGTGTCTACCACCAGTGGTTGAACGAACGGCCTTCATGTGGCGATGCCTGCTGATGCTTATAACCGGGCGAGTGCCCTGTTTGGGAGGTTGTAGGTAATTCCTTGTAATTAGTAATAGGGTAGCCACTCATCACCCAATCGGTATCTCCATTGAAGCTATACCAACCACCATTACTCGCATAGTTAGGTCGTGTACTATGGGACGCGGGTTAATAGTAGCTACTGCATCCATTGTCATGAGAGGAATAGCAGTTAGCATGAAAGTTGGAGCGAGGATAGGAACCACTGCGGTTGTACTCCGAGTATAAGCATAGTTTAATACTCCTGTTTGCTGTGAATTGGGAGTCATTGTTGCCGATGATGCTGAGACGATGAAGGATGATATATCTCGCAGCTACGGCATATTGCTCTGGGTCCATGCTCGAGGCGAAGATAAGCGTAACCGCTCGGAACAAGCTTCAACTTTTGCCGGCCGAGACTTCTCATGTGAACAGGTAATCTCAGACTACCTACACTAGAGTCTACTGCGGTACGCAAGTGTCTGTGCGGCAGGAGACTAAATGTATAGCTTTGATGATTTCTTCATGGTGAAACCTCTGATTGTGGGGAGGGATTTGGGGCGTACTAGTGTTGGAACCTAAGGCGAGCACAGTTCCGTGAGGAGGTATCCCGAAGCTGGCGCAGCCGAAATCCGAGCGATCACTCACTTGCGAGTCCATGAGCGCCGAGTATTCGACCCAAATACCTCGCCATGGAAATGGCACTACACCATTTCCAGACCTACTTAGTAAAACCCCAGAGCAATTTAATAAAGCCCAGACCAAATTAGTAAAACCCAAAAGCAATTTGATATAGCCCAGACCAAATTAGTAAAACCCCAAAGCAATTTGATTTTATGAAAGACCAATTTAGTAAAGCCTAACAAAATCACTAACAAGTACGAAGAACTCACAACGTCAGCCTACATTGAGTAAGTCCTCCTTATTCTACAGATCGCGGGTTAAAGTTTAATCGTTAAACATTCGAATTGGGGCTCCGACTGGCATGACTTACATAGCTGAGCAACGAGGATACAATGTTTGGGCGTGATTGAAGCAAAGTTGCAAATTGTATACAAAGTTGCATAGTAACCTCTTCAACCACTTTTTGAAGCAACTTCTCACAGTACGGCAGGAGGTACTCTGCCTTCGCTCCACCGCCACTCATTGGCCGGAGTCCCCGGGCCGGGAGGAAGGACGATGCGGATGCGTCTCGCGTGCCAACTAAATTGCTTTGGGGTTTTTCTAATTTGGTCTGGGCTTTATTAAATTGCTCTGGGGTTTTACTAATTTGGTCTGGGCTTTATTAAATTGCTCTGGGGTTTTACTAATTTGCTCTGGGGTTTTACTAAGTAGGTCTGGAAATGGTGTAGACACGTCGAGCCCGCTCCATACTCTGGATGGTGACGAGCTCATCCACATTCTCGGATTCGCAGGGTTTAGGGAGGGTGGATAAAAGTTTTATCATAAAACGAAGAGGGCGCGTGACCCACGCAGGGGCGCAGCCGTCTTCCCTAGGGAACGTAAATGAGCCAACTCAACTCGAGTACACGAAGGCAGAAACATGGTTTTGTACTAGCGCTGGCTGCGCACTGCACAGTGTGCAGCTGATGTACCACTGCTGCACCTTAGTGTCGAATGTCCCCACACGGCCGGCTTCACCGACGGTATGTGACTTCGTCCACACCTGCAGAATATGGGTAAGCGAAGAGAATAAGCAACGAGAACACTGCCCCCGGGAAAATCGTTCTCTGTCTCCGTCTAACATCTGCTCGCTTCAGTGAGCTGAAGATTGTGCTTGAGATTCCCAGTAGTCAATCCAACTTAGGCAAGTACGAGAACAATAGTTTCGAAGCATTCATGTCCGAACTGGTGGTACCAGCCTTCAAGACTTGAAGTCTTAGACTTCGCCTCAACTCGATGCCCTCAAGCACGCGAGGCGTACAACGCGTTAACCTGCCTGGTGCTGTCCGAAATTGAAGCGCATGGATTGGAAATGGGCGTTTCATTCACGTAGTGCACTCATGCTATTGTGTGGGCACACGATCCACTTGCCCCCTAGCGCTAGTGGTATTTGTCTCTTAGAGACACCACAGTAGACTACTGTTTTCATGTTGATCAGGCTTCTATCCTGCTACTGTGCGACTGAGAGAATCATTCTCAGCTTACAGCGTTCGGCGCACATCGTGCCCCTACTCAACCCCGACTCGGAAAAACAATAATGTTGTGTAATGTCATCGGAAAGCTATAATCTAGGATCCGTTTTCCAGACCCAACGGCCCGATAGAGCAGAAAAACACAATCATACAACCACCGACCGAGCACGGCCCTAGTGACTAGCATCACCCCGATACACGTGAACTTCTTTCTGAGTTGAATCTGCACTGCAGATTCTGCAGGGTTCGACGTGGGCTAAACCGTGACGCCCTCCCTCATGTGCCCGGAGACGACACAAGCTGTGTTGAGCCCTACGGCAAGCTAAGCAGTGGCCTTACCACTTATTCACCCTTCGAATTGTGGTTTGTCGTGGTTTGAAAAACATGGCTTCCGACTAGGAGGTAAGACTTCTTTTCTCACGCTACAATCCTCGAACTTCGAGGATTAATCGAGGCTCGAAGTCTATGCGAGCGACCACACTTCGATGGACGAAAAGGTTCACAGGGGGGCGCGATGAGAAAAGGCGGAGCCAGAGAGTGAGAATAAGGCATACTGGGTATGTGAACCCTCGGTGAGTGTAGCGCTAGTCTCAGGCGGGATAGTGGTACTATCATAGTATGCATACTGCCGGCATAGTATGCATGCCCATAGTATGCAGTAAGCACTGCATACTGAGCGACGAAGATGAACCGAGAGAAGCAAACACCCAGAAATTTCAAGTGCAAGACTTGCACTGCAAGTCGCGGAGCGCCTGCGCAACTCGCACATGAAATTTTTGACCTGAACGGGTTGAAGTGCAGGGGTTGAAGATTGTGGTGTGAGCGAAACGGCGGTGTATGGGTTGTTTGTGTACGAACTGTATGTGAACCGCTTTGCGGTGTACGAGGTGTACGAATTATAGGTGTACCAGTTAAACGTGAACCAGTTGAAAGTGTGCGAGTTGGAAGTGTACGAATTGAATGTGTAAGAGGCTCTTACTAAGAGCATACGGTGATTCACCGTCGGTGAATCAAGTGTTACTAACACTGTGTTAGAGTACGGCATTTAGATCGGTGAGGATCCCACAGTACAGTGCCAGCCGGTGGAGCGCATATTGGCGCAAGGCATTTCCGCACAGTTGGAGCTCAAACAGATTCCAAACTGCAATATTTCAAGTCCTGAACGATTCAATCATTTCAGTGTTGAAGTCGTAATTCATACGGTGTCAATGGCCTTTTCCGACTGAAAAAAGTCTACCAGTCTGTTTGTCTGGTCTGCGTGGCCATTTTGCGACTGAGCAGCATAGTGTACGAGCGCTGGGTTTTATGTATAAGAGTACTATGTGTACGAGTATTATGTGTACGAGTATTATGTGTACGAGTATTACGTGTACGAGTATTACGTGTACGAGTATTACGTGTACGTATTGGGGAGTGAGAAGCGATAAGAGCTCCAACCTTCTTCAGCGTGCGTCCTTCCCATTTGGAAGTTCGCGGAATTCGGGAAGTTCCCGTTTGCCAAACGGCGTTTGGAATTTCCAAATCGGAAATACCGGCCTCTGGGTCGGGAGGGAGAGCGAAAATTTTCTCTATCTCAAATCAACGAAGTCGGGCCCAGCCCCTCGTACGCGTGCTCTGATTTTGTGCAACACGTGCTGGGTCGCCGCGTATGATCATCATACGCACTGAGTGTCTCCGTCGAATAATCCTGGGTTGGGGTTATCATCGACGCCGACAAAGATAGTTGACGTCGCTGGATAGGGAATTGAGGACCAGCGATTACTTAGGGTCGTCTGAAGGGGCATAGTCCGGTCTGTCTGACCGGCCGACGGGACCCAGGCTGGCAATCTGCTGTCAATAAAGGCGCTGTCTCGTGCGTGCACATACGTATAATACGTAACGTATTATAGATCGCGCTATGGGGTGCACCTTCGTCCTTCTAAGCTCTTTCAGCCTCATTGTGAGTCCCTCAAGCAACTATACTTCACTGTACTGTAACGCAAAGGAGCAAAAAATGACACAGGGCCTGAGGGTAGCCAGCAATGGCCTTTTAATCCCGCAGGGTCGAATCACAGTTTCCAGCATCTCGTCAGAGCCTCTTGTGCTCTACATCGCCTAACAGGAGCTTTCTGATAGATAGTTCGGTTGTCAGAACTTCCCCAATGATGAAACTCATTCAACTTTCGATGATGATTGTTCAACTGCTGATGTGCGTGACGGCTCAAGATGTCGGAAGGTTCGCCTTCTCTTCGAACGAGTTCCATATGGCATTCACTGTGTATGAAGACCATCGTGTTGGTATTGCCTTCAAGGTGGATGGTAAGCCGGCCTCCGCTGACGGTCTGTACCCCCTCCTTAAGAGGCCCGGTAACACCTACGAGGTTGACTTCCGCAACACCTATGAAGGAGTCGACTACTGGTACCGGGGTATTCAACCACTCTTTCCAGGGAAAGAGTTCCGCAAGGGTGACTTGGTCTTCCTATATTATCAGACCGCTGATTCCATCACCGTCAACTTCCGAGACCGAGGAGTCTTGCTCACTAGGGTCGGGCTCGGCCTCAACCCAGGCCTATATCTCTACAGGTCTCCTGGTGCTCCGAGTCTCAAAGGGGTTTACGATATATACGCGGACGGCGGTGTGCGCATGCAGGTCTGGTGTGATGGAGGTCCTTATCACTACGAGCGCTTCAAGTTCAAGCGCGCTGATGGTCCCTACGTGCACTATGTTGTGGACCCGACTGAACAAGCTGCTCTTGACAGATACCTCGACGATGTCAAAAAGTCTTGTCCCGCTTTGAACCTCAAGAAGGGGCGCGATCTTGCGTCCATGACCTTCGCCACAGGTGTGACGGTTGTCATTCCCGTTGAAGGCGCTCTACAGCTCCTCGAGCGGCTCTGAGTACTTCATGAGTTCTACTCCCTAACTGCACGTTCATGGCGACAGTCGCATCGCACAAATCTGCCCATCTCGGTTTTCCGAGACTCCTCTTTCTATTCAGGGTACACGGTTGGAACTGAGCCCCGTTACAGAACGGACGTGGTTCCAAGTGTGCTTTATATCGGATAAATGCTTACCGCGGCACAGAGTATCATTATCATTTCATTTTTTCGACTCTCTCAGACGCTCGGATACGGGCGACAATAATCCCTCTGTAGTCACTGCGTAATTGAGCCACGAGGGCCGTGACCATTGTCTTACCTGGAGAGAGGCAGATTGGGTCTGCCAGATCGAAACCCAGGAGACTCTGATCGCACCGCGTGACAGCTGACTCTGAGTGACATCCTTCATCTGTCATCTGCAGCGGGTTCATATTACCACTCTTCTATCGTGAAGGCGGCCGAAGCCGTGATTCAGTCCCTCCCTCTTCTGGCCGACGGGGGCCCGAAGGGGTTCGTTATGTGCCTAAGGCACGGTGCCCTGCCGCCCGGAGATTATTCTAGCGGCGGGGATCATTATACCATGGTACGGCCTGAGTCAGGCCGCCTGACGGTCCCAGGCTGGGGCCCCCAGCCATTCTGAGACATTGCATTAGGCTGTAGGACAGCTCGATAGGTCAGGTGCCTCGTATTTCTCGCCAGTCGATTACTGTCTCCGATTTCGTCTTTTGGGTTGTCAATTAATGAAGGAGCAGACATAGACTGGCGAGGCCCGGTCCGGGCTCCAGAAAATTGATGGGGGCTGGTCATGCAGCACGACTCATGCTCGTTCATGTCTCGTTGAGACCCTTCGTACAGCATAGCCTACATGAAACGTGGCGGGTTCATCACCGCATCAGTTGGATCAAGATAGATGGAAAGAAATCGGACAGAAAATTCCAAAACTGAAAGTTCCGAAATTTTTCGGTTCTAAAAGCTCCGCTCGCGGTTCCTGCGGGTGGAGTTGAACCGTTGGACAGTGGACCATCTACTGTGGATGGACCGAAAGAAAGGATCCGGAGCTTCTATGAACCTCCTAGTCAGCGCTGCGGGCTCGACGAACGTGAGTATGCGGGACTACGGGTACCATTAGATGCGGAACATCGGGACTGTTCCGTAACAATGGGTTTCACTGCTAAACTCGCCCTGTGCAACGTCCTAGCGCAAATTCTCCAATGCGGAAATTTTTACTGGGACAGACTATCACCGCAGAACACTACCGCTTTCTGTTAGCCGGACTTGGCAAGTCATCATGTTAGTTACCAGCTGGAGCTATCGCGCCAGCCGTAGATTTAACAACATCCCATTTCAGCATTCTCGACAGGAGAAAATCTTCGAGCACCCGACTTTGCGGGCGGCAGTGCCGCTGCGGCACCTCACACCGAAGGATTCACGCCATAGTGGCCTCGCCACTTCTGCAACGGCAGGCGCGTAATTATTCTACCAAGATTCGAATCTTAGTGACGGAGCACCTCTCGATTCATCCCTGGCAGATGAGCGGACTGCGGGTCCTCGAGTTGAATAGTATCCTGTTCAAAGACCCGTTGAGTGGCGATATAACTCCGTCGCGATCTAACACAGAAATTGCACACCTCCGAAATGCTCCAGCCCGTAGAACTTGAGCTAATGGGGATTCAGCGCCCGTAGGGCGCAGGAATTCTTTCGGCGTGCGCTAGAGTTGTTGAAAATTTTCGATATTTTCCACTTTTTCCTGAAATTTCGAGGAATTTCCGATAACAGGAAATAAATTTAGTATATTACCAATCAACAGTAACAGACTACTGACTAGGCAGAAGCCCATCGCCATAATCCGTCATATTGACTTCACGTTGCTTTGGCTCATTAGTCTGACTACATCCTGAATTATCACCACGGGAAGGGGAATGACCGACCTCTCCGCAGTGGCAAGACTTCAGGACATCGGGGCAATCTTCTACAGGACATTCCGCAAGCCGTAAGGGATGCTTATCACCACAGCGAACACGTACCCTATCTTCTACTTTAGTTCTACGGTTAGCATGAGCTCGGCCACAAGCCAAACATACTCTAACCGTAACAATACCCTTACATTTAAGTTTCCGCCCTTCAACGAAACAGCCTTCCTCTAGGATCAGCTTCGCACGTAACGTGAGTCACGTTGCTAAGCATTCATTGTAGAGGAGAGTGTACACTGTGTACTTATCATTGGCGTGAACCACATTCCATCGGCATGTGGCTGCCAACTTGGCATGATGTCAACTATCAGGAACCAGGGTGCTATCATGGGAACGAATGTCTTCGTCGTGATTGTAGTAGCTTCAAGGAGGAGGTACCGTCGCTGTAGAGGCAAACTTCTGCGCCCTTTGGCAAGTTATTTCACCAGTTATGGTGATTTTAGTTCCGAGATCATTCAAACACGGATGCAGTGCATCCGATGCACCGTACCGAACACGTGACTTGAGAATAGAAAGTCAGACAGTTCGTAGTAGCCTCACGTTTGTCCAGGAATCCTGGACCAGGTCCTGGTCACCAGGATTTTCCTCTGAGGGTTTTCCTCACGACATTAGTTGGAGGGGTGAAGTTAGGCAACACATCAAACGACGTTGCCGCTCTCTGAGCGTCTGCTCAAATCTCGCTTATTTTCAGAACTGGACTTCCGCCGCAGAACTTCTGCGAGTTTTCTCTTGCTGAGTTCCACGCAGGTGCGCTAGCTCCAACTGCAGGCAGCGTCTCTCCTGGCTGCCGAGACTACTCCGCGGATGGGGTTGGCGTTCGCCTTGTCCTCGTCGATCTCGCCACGCGGAAGAGCTTTAGCAATCTGAGCGTGTTTAGTCGAGAGTGCCTCGGGCGACGTGTTGAACTGCCGTCGGCAGTCTACCGATGGAAGAACCGGACTGAGCTGAGGACGGTTCTTCGCTCCGGTGTGTACCACCAGTGGTTGAACGAACGGCCTTCATGTGGCGATGCCTGCTGATGCTTGTAACCGGGCGAGTACCCTGTTTGGGAGGTTGTAGGTAATTCCTTGTAATTAGTAATAGGGTAGCCACTCATCACCCAATCGGTATCTCCATTGAAGCTATACCAACCACCATTACTCGCATAGTTAGGTCGTGTAGTATGAGACGCGGGTTAATAGTAGCTACTGCACCCATTGTCATGAGAGGAATAGCAGTTAGCATGAAAGTTGGAGCGAGGATAGGAACCACTGCGGTTGTACTCCGAGTATAAGCATAGTTTAATACTCCTGTTTGCTGTGAATTGGGAGTCATTGTTGCCGATGATGCTGAGACGATGAAGGATGATATATCTCGCAGCTACGGCATATTGCTCTGGCTCCATGCTCGAGGCGCAGATAAGCGTAACCGCTCGGTACAAGCTTCAACTTTTCCCGGCCGAGACTTCTCATGTAAACAGGGAATCTCGGACTACCTACACGAGGGTCTACTATTGTACGCGACTGTATGTGTGGCAGGAAACTAATTGTATCGCTTTGATGATTTCTTCATGGTGAAACCTCTGAGTGTGGGGAGGTGGAGTGGGGCGTACTAGTGCCGGAACCTAAGGCGAGGGCAATTCCGTGAGGAGGTATCCTAAAACTGGCACAGCCATCGGCTGTCAGCCGAAATCCGAGCGATCACGGACTTGCGAGTCCGTGAGCGCCGAGTATTCGATCCAAACACCTCGCCATGGTAATGGTAGTAGAGACGTCGAGCCCGCCCCATACTTTGGGAATCCCAAATTGGGATGTGACGAGCTCACCCACCCTCTCGGTTTTGCAGGGTTTAGGGTCCATACAACTTTTATCCACCCTCCCTAAATTAGGGAGGGTGGATAAAAGTTGTATCATAAATCGAAGAGGGGTTCCTGGCGGCGTGACCCACGCAGGGACGCACCATCTTCCCCCTGTGACGGTGTGAAGTGGGGTTTCGGCCGTATCTATACGTGTGGTTGCTTCTGAGTTGCAGTACATCTTTGGGTCGGGTTCACTACGCGAGTAATCCTGACACCCCGAACGTAAATGAGCCAACTCAACTCGAGTACACCAAGGCAGAAACTGGGTCTTGTACTAGCGCTATGTTGGATCCTAATTGGGGAAACGCAAAAGCCCAACTAAGGTCTTGAGCCAAGATGGCTACGGATTATATACGGAATAATACTTAGCCTGCAACTCATCGCAACACTTTTAATTCAGTCTCATCAACTCGGACAGTTTCACAGCCAGCCGTTTCGGCGCCGTCTCATAGGATATCTAGGGCGCCAGACTTGCGCACGCCACAGACCCTACCGGAGGACCAGTAACGGCGGGTACGTCGAACACCAGCCGAGACACCAGTGGCAACAGAGATGCGCATCCCAACACGAGAGGGAAGCGGATCATCTATGAGACAGTCTTCGATCTCATCACTAGCTGTGCAGCTGATGTAACACTGCTGCACCTTAGTGTCGAATGTCCCCACACGGCCGGCTTCACCGACGGTATGTGGCTTCATCCATACCTGCAGAATATGGGTATACGAAGAGAACAGGCAACGGGGACACTTCCCCGAGAAAATCGTTCTCTGTCTAACATCCGCTCGCTTCAGTGGGCTGAAGACTGTACTTGCGATTCCCAGTAGTCAATCCATCTTAGGCAAGTGCGAGGACAATAATTTAGAGACATTCATGTCCGAGCTGGTGGTACCAGCCTTCAAGACTTCGCCTCGAGCACGTGGTACGCATCGCGTCGTGATGCGTACCACGCGTTAACCAGCCTGGTACTGTCCGAAATTGAAGCGCACGGATTGAAAGATTCAATTTGAAACAATACGAAATTGAAGTTTCATTCCGTACCATCGGAGCTTCACTATGTCTAGCGGATTTGCACTGAGTTGGAGTGAACTCATGCTATTGTGTGGGCACTCACACAATCCTGTCCCCTAGCGCTAGTGCACCTTTTCCAGAGCAAATTAGTAAAACCCCAGAGCAATTTAATAAAGCCCAGGCCAAATTAGTGAAGCCCCAGTGCAATTTAATAAAGCCCACGCCAAAATAGTGAAACCCCCGAGCACTCTCGAGGGGAATCCCCTCGTCCACGCAGCGTGGACGGGACCAACCGCTCCATATCAGATGTGAGTTGCCATTGCTACCCAGCCTTGCCAATGCTTCCGCATAATTATCAATCGATGATAACATTGATAATCAGCGTGAGCTGACCTGTCTCGTCTTTAAGTCGTCGGACGACGCAATTCAAGTTGGGCCTTGCACTGAGTAATTGAAGCTCCCTCTGTACATGGTGCTGTACTGCACAGCCGGAGCTGTACAGGCTGTACATGGTGCATTCGCCACAATTCTCCGCACGAACTTCGTGCCACGAAGCGCGCCTGTTGTCAATACCGCATTTCGATTGTGATAGTTGTATGTGCACTGTTACGTGCAGCTGCTGGGAGTCAGCTTTGACTGTGCCAATTTGGCACTGAATCACTATGTCTGAGTGAGCCTCACTCAGTGAGCCGAAACGTGTGTCACGCTTCACGGCTCATGGCATGCAATGGACTGGTCGATTTCTCAACGGCAGATGGGGCATATAATCCTGACCACAGACCCGATGATCGGGCGAGAATCAGCATCAAGTCGAGGCTCCGGACGAACGGCTGAAGTGATTCTTCAAGCGCCCCGTCATGAGCAAACCACAAGCGCTGTCTTGTAGACAGCGCTGGACACGTACTACGTGTCACGTAGAGAGTGTCTCCGTCGTTTAATCCTGGGATGGGGTTATAATCGACGCCGACAGATATTTGACGTCGCTGGATGGGGAATTAAGGACCAGCGACATTCAGGGTCGTCTGAAGGGGGCATAATCCTGTGTGGCTGACCGGCCGACGGGACCCAGGCTGGCAATCTGCTGTCAATTACGGCGCTGCCTCGTGCGTGCACTTACGTATCATAGATCGCCTGTGGGGTGCGCCTTCGTTCTTCCCAGTTCTTTCAGCCTCATTATGAGTCCCTCGAGCTACTGTACTTCACTGTCCTGTAACGTAAGTGAACAAAAAATCACACAGGGCCTGGGGGTAGCCAGAAATGGCCTTTTAATCCCGCAGGGTCGAATTACAGTTTCCAGCATATCGTCAGAGCCTCTTGTGCTCTACACTCCCTAGGAGGAGCTTTTTGATAGATAGTTCGGTTGCCAGAACTTCCCCAATGATGAAACTCATTCAACCTTGGCTGATGATTGTTCAGCTGCTGATGTGCGTGACGGCTCAAGATGTCGGAAGGTTCGAGTTCTCTTCGAACGAGTTCTATATGGCATTCAGTGTGTACGAAGACCATCGTGTTGGTATCACCTTCAGAGTGGATGGTAAGCCGGCCTTCGCTGACGGTCTGTACCACCTCCTTAAGAGGCCCGGTAACACCTACGAGGTTGACTTCCGCAACACCTTCAAAGGAGTCGACTACTGGTACGACAACATTGACCTACTCTTTCCAGGAAAAAAGTTCCGCAAGGGCGACTTGGCCTTCTTATATTATCAGACCGCTGATTCCATCGCTGTCAACTTCCGAGACCGAGCAGTCTTGCTCACTAGGGTCGGGTTCGGCATCAATCCAGGCATATACCTCTACAGGTCTCCCGATGCTCCGCGTCTCAAGGTGGTTTACGACATATACGCCGACGGCGGTGTGCGCATGCAGGTCTGGTGTGATGGAGGTCCTTCTCACTACGAGCTCTTCAAGTTCAACCGCGCTGATCGCCCCTACGTGCACTATGTTGTGGACCCGACTGAACAAGCTGCTCTTGACAGATACCTCGATGATGTCGAGAAGTCTTGTCCCGCTTTGAACCTCAAGAAGGGGCGCGATCTTGCGTCCATGACCTTCGCCACAGGTGTGACGGTTGTCATACCCGTTGAAGGCGCTCGACAGCTCCTCGAGAAGCTCTGAGTACTTCATGAGATCCACTCCCCAACGGCACGTTCATGGCTACACACTCGCATCGCGCGAACCTGCCCATCTCGGTGTTCCGAGACTCCTCTTTCTATTCAGAGTACACGGTTGGAACTGAGCCCCGTTACAGAACGGACGTGGTTCCAAGTGTGCTTTTTATTGGATAAATGCTGATTGCGGCACAGAGTATCATTATTATTTCATTTTTTCGACTCTCTCAGACGCTCGGATCCGGGTGACAATAGTCCTTCTGTAGTCACTGCGTTATTGAGCCACGCGGGCTGTGACCATCGTCTTACCTGGAGAGAGGCAGATCGGATCTGCCAGATCGAAACCCAGGAGACTCTGGTTGCACCGCGTGACAGCTGACTCTTAAGTGACATCCTTCATCTGTCATCAGTAGCGTGTTCATATTACCACCCTTCTATTGTGAAGGCGGCCGAAGGCGTGATTCAGCCAATCCCTCTTCTGGCCGACGGGGGCCCGAAGGGGTTCGTTATGTGCCTAAGGCACAGTGCCCTGCCGCCCGGTGATTATTCTAGCGGCATGGATCATTATACTATGGTACGGCCTGACTGTCCCAGCCATTACAGCCATTGAGGCATTTCATTAGGTTGTAGAACGGTTCGATAGGTCAGGTGCCTCGTATTTCTCACCAGTCGATTACTGGCTCCGATTTCATCTTGTGGGGTTGTCAATTAATGAAGGACCAGACATAGACTGGCGAGGCCCGGTCCGGGGTCTAGAAAATTGATGGGGGCTCGTCATGCAGTACGACTCATGCTCGTTCATGTCTCGTTGAGA